>JADBJO010016514.1:0-5000 GCA_016801955.1 Conus betulinus | reverse complement strand
ACGTCTGCATCCTTTCCATTGTTCTTGCATTATTTTTTTTTTTTTTTTTTTCCTTTTTTGTGCCTTTGTCACTTTTCTTTCAATGGTCTGAACGTGTTCAAATTTACTCTTCATCTTTCCTTTCTTTCTTTATTTGTATGATCCCCGTCCGAGGCTTCCGAGATTTCTGTTCGATATCTGTCTTTTTTTTTGAATTTCTGCCTCAGTATAACTTCTCATTTCCTGTGGGGCTTTTCTTTCAACATTTCGTTTGCTACCTCCCTCCTCTCTCTCTGTGTCTCTGTCTCTCTGTCTCTGTCTCTGTCTCTCTCTGTCTCTGTCTCTGTCTGTCTCTCTCTCTCCTCTCTCTCTCTTTCTCTCTCTCTCCCCTTTGTTTCCAGTTATATCTTTTCTTCTCCCAATTCTTTGACCTCCACTGTCCTTGTTAAATCAAACCTCCTTCACACTGTTTTCATCCTGAAGTTTCATCCTCTTCAGTACCTGTTCGTTACTGTACCACGGGATCAAACCTGTCTTTATTACAACGAGAGGGGGGGGGGGGGAGGATTTTGACAACTAGTCAAGGAAAGAAGAGAACAAGCCTTTTAACAGACAAACAAGCTGGCAGACAGGAGACTAGATACAGAGTGTTCCATCCCATTAACGATACCGTATGAAGTGGCTGAGTGGCAACTACATACTGAACTCTCCCTCACTTTTAACAATGTCATACAAAAGGCAGACGGACAGATAAATACTGACCTCTTCACTACTTTAAACGATATCAACAAACTGGCTTACCCACAAAATATCACCACTGCTTTAACAAGTCTGTATAGGTTAGAGGACAGTCTACTAAATAAGATCCTCTCCACCATTATTCTATTTTTAATTCCCTTGGATTACACATACTGAATGCCTCAGACTTTCTCGGCATCTGTTCAAAGTAAGAGCGAAGTTTTATGCCCCTTTTCTTCCTCATTAGCTGTTGTCATACTAACCAAACAAACTTTAACAAGATTGTGTTCTCCTACGTCTTAGTTATGTTGTTTCTGTAACAGTAACGTTGCTATCTTATCCAAAAATGTATTTTAATTCTATGCCCATTACAAAGTTCGTGCTTTACCCTTTCCGTTGATATATATCAGATGCTTGTTAGGTTTATATTAGGAGACGTAAAATAAAATTTTTTAAAAAGTGAGAAAATCGCGCGTCTGCAACGGTTGTAAGCACGTGCGGTGCACGCTCCTGCAGGGAAGCGACGTTGCTCTGCCTTGCCCGTCTGGAAAGTATTTCAACGTGCCAAACGTACTTGCGGTCAGACAACTAAATATCAACCTTCCCGTCACTTTAACAACTCCACACAGGTCTGGCAGACTGATGTCTTACTGCTGACTTCTCTATCACCTTAAAAGAGCTCTGTGCGCCTTGGCTGAAAGTCCTCGCCACATCTTCATCACTTTGGAAGCGGCTGTGACTGCTGATCCACGGCAGGTACAGGCCATGTCTGAAAGAGGCGCCAAGCATGAAAATGGCGGACATGTGTCCATAGTGAGAGAGACACAAGGGACAGCACTCTCCATTGTTAATCGTCCCACCAAATGCAGAATTTATGGCTGGAGAGACAAACGTGACTCGCGGTCCATTATTTCCTGGTAGTAGAGACTTGTGAGCGGGGTGAAAGGTGTGTAGAAGGCAAAGAGAGGATTATGTTGTAAAGCCAATAGCCTAAAGCTCATGACCAGTGATTGAGTGTGCTTATAGTTGAATGATCATGTGTGTGTGTGTGTGTGTGTGTGTGTGTGTGTGTGTGTGTCTGTCTGTCTGTCTGTCTGTCTGTCTGTCTCCCTGTCTGTGCGTATGTACGTGTGTCTGTCCGTCTGCCTGTCGGTCTGTCTGCCTGTTTGTCTGTTTGTCTGTCAGTCCGTCTGTGTGTGGGCATGGATATTTGTGTTTGGATGCCTGTGCGTTCCCGTGTGTGTGTGTGTGTGTGTGTGTGTGTGTGTGTGTGTGTGTGTGTGTGTGTGTGTGTGTGTGTGCGTGCGTGCGTGCGTGCGTGCGTGTGTGTGTGTGCGTGCGTGTGTGTGTGCGTGCGTGTGTATGTGTGTGCATGCGTGTGCGCGTGTGTGTGCGTGTCTGTGTGTGTGCACATGTATCTATGTGTGTGTGTGTGTGCATTTGTGCGTGCGTGCATGCGTGTGTACGTGAGTGCATGTGTGTATATTTGTGTATGTGTTAGGATGTCTGTGGGCTTGTTTGGCGTGTGTGTGTGCATGTATGTGTGCAAACATGTGTGTGTCTGTCTGTCAGTGTCAGTCTGTCTGTCTGTGTCTGTGTTGTGTGTATGTGTGTCTGTGAGAGAGAGGGGGAGAGAGAGGGGGGGAGAGAGAGAAAGGGGAGAGAGAGACAGAGAGAGAGAGAGAGAGAGAGAGAGAGAGAGAAGAGAGAGAGAGAGAGAGAGAGAGAGAGAGAGAGAGGAGAGAGAGAGAGAGAGAGAGAGAGAGAGAGAGAGAGAGAGAGAGAGAGAGAGAGAGAGAGAGAGTACTGTCAGTAAGAAAAAAGACGGATCGGCAGCAAAATAAACAAGGCAGAAATCTAAAGTATCCATGCTGCTATTTGGTTGTTAGCACTGCTGCCACTGCAAACATTACTGCTTGTGCTGCTGCTACTGCTAATTCTGTCACTACTCTATCACTCTAATACTACCAGTCTTGCTGCCGCTACTGATGATGATAACAATAATGATAGTGATAAAAGAGCAGTGATAAGTGATAAGTGGTACTCTCGATTAAACCATTTAGCCCAGCTAAGCAATGAAAAAACATGAACGGTATAGAAATGCATTCTTAGATGTGATTGGTCATCTTAGAGAAATCGTGGATATGATACAATACGTTCAGACAGGCATGAAATCTATATCAGATTCATTTATATACACACACACGCGCGCGCACGCACGCACGCACACACACATACACGAACACAATGTACACACATGCACCACGCACGAACACACACACACACACACACGCACACACACACACACACACACACACACACACACACACACACACACACACACACAGACACAGAGCGAGAGAGAGAGAGAGAGAGAGAGAGAGAGAGAGCGCAAACGTATTCGCACACACACACACACACACACACACACACACACACACACACACAACACAACACACACACACACACACACACACACAACACACACACACACACACACACACACACACACACACACACAGGTGCTTGCACACACATTTTCATCTGCTGACAACAGCCCCAAACCAGACTACATTCTTCTGCAAACTTATTTGTAAGCCGACAGGATCTAAACGTGTATTTTTTACACAGGCATAAATATAAACCCAATCGAGTGTACGCACACAGATAATTCATAATGGAAATGTAGGCGAAAGCTTAATCAAACGCACACACACTGATTTTTCCTATGACATTCTTCAACTGAGCAACAAGCAGTCAGGACAGCACAGCTGTAAAGGAGAACTTCAAGCCAAAAGCCCAAAGAAAAATAATGTCAATGTCCAATCGAATCTCAAGGCAAAGCAACTTTCTATGTAGCACCAGCATAAGCATCGTTTTAAGAAACATAGCACCTGGATTTAGTACAGAGAAGCCAAAGGTCATGATCAACAGCACGACTAACAGCAGTGCCAACATAACCATGAATGGTGAGCCCCTGGAAGAAGTGACCAGCTTCAGGTACTTGGGAGCAACCCTGTCCAAAGATGGCACCTGCACAGCAGAAATCCGAATCAGGATCAACTCCGCATCAGCAGCGATGGGCCAGACTGAACAGAGTGTGGAAGAGCAACATCAAATTCCACACAAAAAATTCCGGCTCTACAAGTCACTAGTGGTCCATCCTCTTATATGGTTGCGAGACATGGACACCGATGGCCAAAAAGAAAGAAGAATCCAGGCGTTTGAGACCAGGTGCCTGAGGAAACTACTCCGCATCTCCTACAAGGAGCACAAGACCAACTATTATGTGCGGAACCTGGTCACTAACCTAGCTGGGCCCCACGAACCACTACTGGCAACCGTCAAACGACGGAAGATGGCATGGTTTGACCACGTCATCGTCACAACACCCTCTCCAACACCATCCTTCAAGGTACCGTTAAAGGAGGGCGCAGACGAGGACGGCAGAGAAAAGAGCTGGTCCCAAAACATAAAGGATTGGAACAAAATGACCATGCCGGATCTCCTCACGACAGCTGCCAACAGAAGAGCCTGGAGAGAAACAGCGGCTGCCTCATCACGCCCCCCCCCCCCCCCACCCCACACACACACACACACACCCAGCGGTCAGGAGAATGAGCTGAGATGATGAACTACTGGATTTATGTTAAGAATCTGCAAATGGACCAGTCTTTTAAAAGCGTACCTTTACGCATGTGACATTGACGGCAATCTGTCTGATCCTAAAGTGAATAATCGGCTTTGATGGTTACACAGGCACTCGGGTTTGAGTATACTACAACAAGATGGATGTTATCAAAACGTTGTTTTGGTGTGACTTATTATGTTATTTCATCAAGCAATGGTGACATTGCTTCAGACCTGCGTGGTTCTTCGATCCAAATTTTTTCTCGATCGCAATACAGAAAATTTCTCCAGAAGTTATTGAAGGACCTAACGAATTTATTCTCTCTCAGAACACAGCGCACAAAATTTGTGTAAGGCGTCTCGCGTTTCGGGGCCCCCAGAATTTGATTACGTAGAAAGGGCAAAGATTAACACTGGCATTTTCTGCTGAGAAAAGAAAATACGCCTCAGTACATACGACCTCTGAACATATTTACAGAACAGATGTCTGTATGCTTTCCCTTTACCTATCAGCGAATTTTCTTTGAGTCACATACTTTCCTTTCTTGACTTTCTGGCTAAGCATGACAGGTCTGTCTACCCAAAGTTTTACATCTGATCTTCTATTTCTGTCTCTTTCTCGTCTCTCATCCCTTCTGGGGTTCCTCGACGAG
>JADBJO010016513.1:35000-37500 GCA_016801955.1 Conus betulinus | reverse complement strand
GTCACTAGATATTCAACCTTTCCGGGTCGTAATATGCTGTGTATCAAATTAGAGCGAGATATTGACCGAAGCAAGCGAGAAAAACATGAATACCTAAATGAAAAAAAAAAAAGCACTAAAGAGAGAAATCGAGTTTTGACCTATTGATTCTACTTAAGACAGGAAAAATAAATACTACAACAAGAACAAGAACAAGAACAACAACAACAACAACAACAACAACAACAACAACAACAACAACAACAACAACAACACCCTTGCCAGCACTAAAGAGAATTCCACAACATTTACAGCGAGTGTGAGAAGTATAGTGAGAGTTGTACACTTTTGCGTCGACCAGAAGTAGGGAAGTGAATTACGGATGAAAAAAGGAGGGGGAGGGAGAGAGTATTTGTTTAAATGAAAAAAGAATGAATGAAACATAGGCTGTTACTATAACAACAACAACAACAACAACAACAACAACAACAACAACAACAACAACTACTACTACTACTACTACTACTACTACTACTATTGCGGCTTCTGTTGCTGCTGCTGCTACTCCCGTGATAAGATTAACGATATTGATAACAAAAATAGTAGTAGCAATAATAATGATAATAATAATAATAATAAAAATGATGATGATGATGATGATGATGATGATGATGATGATGAAGACGACGATAACAACAAAAAACAATGATGATGATTATGATAATGATAATAGTGATGATGATAATGATGATCATGATGATGATGTCGATGACGACGACGACAACGATCACGACGACGATGACAACGACGACGGCGATGATGATGATGATGATGATGATGATGATGATGATGATGATGATGATGATGATGATGGTGATTATTGTTTTATGGCGCTTAATCTGAAATAAGCCCTAAGTGCTTACTATAAAGGAAATGCAAATTCTAATAACAGAAAGTCAAATAGATAGATAGATAGATAGATAGATAGATAGATAGATAGATAGATAGATAGATAGATAGATAGATAGATAGATACATGCATACATACATACATACATATATGCATACATACATGCATACATACATACATACAGACATACATACATACATTCATACATACATACATATACATTACATACATATATACAAATATGCATACCTACATACATATTGCATAGATACATATAACATACAAACATACAGACACACAGACACACAGACACAGACACACACACACACACACACACACACACACAACACATATATATATATATATATATATATATATATATATACATAGCACTTGTTTTGCGCAATTCCGGTTGAACTCTACTTACTGCGCTTTCAACACCATTCAGACTCTTATGCGTTCACATGTAAGTTATCTTACTACAGAAAGTGCACACACATGTGGCAAAAGCATTCTTCAAAATGCTCGGCTGAAAAGCTAAGTTAAGCTAAGTCTTTAGCTGTGTTTTGAAAATAGATAAGGTGGGCTAGTTTTGCAGGTGGGAAGCAGTGAATTCCAAGCTGTTAGGGCATCAAACTGGAGAAGCGCTCAACAACATGATTTTAAATTTCGCTTTGGTATCTTCAGAAGTTTCGAATTAGAAAGAACGGGGAATACGTGATGACGGGTTTGCGCAGAGTGTACAGGATAGGTGTGGTGGAATAGAAATTACAGAAACGGAAGGCCAGCCTGGTTAGTTTATAATGATTGTGAAATTTAATTGGCAGCCAGTGGAGCTCCCTCAGCGGTGGTGTAATGTGTTCTTGTTTTCTGTCATTAAGGATAAGTCGCGCTGCGCTGTTTTGAAATCGCTAGAGCCGGAAAATTTGATCTGCTGGCAAGGCACACAGTGCAGAAGCACAATAAGCCAGATGAGGAGTAATTCTTGAATTGACATGTCTTGGTCTTGCATCAGTTGTACAATATGTACGACGTGAGGCAATACGGCAGAGTTAAGAACGACGTCGATACACACTGCTTGTCTGATCTTTAATTGGAAGTGTTTTGGTCAAGTCTGACACCTAGACTTGACGGTTTGTTTAAAACTAATATTGTTATCACCAGTAATTTGCTGTCTGCTTGATTCGTGAAAGAGCACTAGCAAACATAATTTCCGTTTTGTCAGTGTTTAAGATGAGCTCGCTGCTGTTCATCCTGAAAATGCTGAGTTCAATACCTGACTGAACTTCACGAAATTCATCAGATGGTGCCCTTTTTGAAAAACGCAGTGTCATCTGCATACTTATGAGAGTCAAACCGTGTGTGCTGAAATAAAATCAGACAAAGCTTGGGAGTGACGTGTGAACAAAACAGATCCAACACAGAGCCCTTTGGGATCACCACACATAAGGGGACTTGAGCAGACATTCAACCAGGGATGACAACTGACTGACAACGGCCAGCGACATATGACACCAACTGGTCAAAAATTTGCCATGAACGCCAAAAGCTGCTTACAATATTTTTAAAAGGATGGAATAATCCAGCGCGTCGAGTGTTGCACTAAGGTCA
>JADBJO010016513.1:0-30000 GCA_016801955.1 Conus betulinus | reverse complement strand
GTAAGGTCTTCCTACGCCCCATCCCCCTCCTCTACTACCCCTAGAGGCCTGAAAAATAGTGGGTGGCTCCAGACCCCCTTTTTTCCTATCCCAACCGCCCATCAGCTGATGATCCAGGCAGCATTTGAACTAACTGTTTAAATCCGGAAACCCCATTTTGTAGTGTCAGAATCTCCAGCTTGATGAAAGTGGACACTTAACGAAAGAAGAGAAGAATATGCAAAATATGTAAACAATTTTCGCCTGTAAGATTCCAATCTTTGATGGCATATCAGTTCTGGTGCAAGCGAGTTCCAGTGAAGATGACCAGAATAGCAAAGACTTGGTTTAAAATAGGTTTTGTACAAATGTTCAGTTCATGCTAAATTTGAATTTTGATAGTTTGCACAGCTAACCCAGATGGATCATTTTGTTTTGTTTTGTTTTTGCGTGAACTTCCCTTTATTGATGGCGAAACTTTCCTTTATTGATGGCAAACACACACTTTAGTGGAAGAACTCCAGCTTGAATAAAATCCGATTCTGTAGGGTTTGAGGGTTTCAGAAAAAAACTTTTAAGGGCACGTTTTTAGCTGTTGATCAAAGGTTTCATTGAGGTGGCGCTGGCTGAGTCAAACAGTGTCGAACTTAAATGCAGTCAGGAATAATTTTCTCGCATTAAGGTCCAAAAAGTGTTTAATCACGCATAATTGATGTTTTTTTGTCTGATGCTGTTTTGCATAGCGTTTTTTTTTATGTGAGCAGTCAATGACAGATTCTTGTCGATTATTGTCAGTTATTAGTATAGGGTGACTGCCTACTTCTTCAAGTCTTACATTGTTGATAAATATAGGAGGGAAGCATAACTTCAGTCTTGCTGGGATTTATTGACATTATAATTCACACAGCACCATTCAATTAAGATGTCTACTGATTTTTGTAATGATGCATACTCATTATTAAGGTTAGAGCTATTTGTATGATCACAAAAAACAGTTCACAAGATTCTTCAATATGAAGAGGGAGATCGTTTTCATAGAAAAAAAAAATAGGAGAAGACCAAAAACAGAGCCCTGGGGTACTCCACACCTGACAGGTACTATAGTGGACTGGTCTATAATCGGTTAGTTCACAATTGTCACCAAATCTGTAGATGACTTTAGTAGCGCTGAAGTGCTTGGATAGTGAAAATTTTCAATGCACAGGTTGTAAATGTGAGCAAGTGTTCAGATATGATTGGAGCTGAATGTTTTAGAATTTTACCACCAGTTCCATCAAATCAACGACTTTCTGTCTCCTTCAAATAATATAAGGAATAGTAAAGACCAGTTACAGACATTGCGGCTACGGACAGTTGGGAATGAACTTTTTTTTTTTTTTTTTTTTTTTTTAATTTACAGAACATTGCTAAGTTTCCAAGGTGATCTAAGTGAGTAAGATTTTGTTTTATTGTGCGTTCTGCCATACTTACGAAATGTTTTATTGAGTTCGTTTGGGTCGACGTTGCTTACGTGAAATGTCTTAGATTGGGATTTAGATTGGTTTTATTCGTAAATCAAAACAAGAGCCTGGTAACATTTTTGTGCAGCTGGTTTGAGTGAATTAACATTATTTCACAATAAGAGAGAGAGAGAGAGAGAGAGAGAGAGAGAGAGGAGAGAGAGGAGAGAGAGAGGAGAGAGAGAGTCAATATGTACAGTTTTTGTACATGTTAAAGGCAGAAGGGTTTAAGAAAGAAGAAGAAGAAGAAGAAGAAGAAGAAGAAGAAGAAGGAGAGAGAGAGAGAGAGATGAGAGAGAGAGAGAGAGAGAGAGAGAGAGAGAGAGAGAGAGAGAGTTTCCTTCAACTTTTTTTAAAATAAAAATTTAGAGAGAAAGAGTGGGGGTTAGTTGCCGCCAAGGACATTGACAAACAAAGCACAGGACAAGACACGATGCATTTCGACCTCTTGGGTCTTCTTCTTCAACAAAAAAAAAAAAAAAAAAAAAAATCACATTTAACATAACATTTAGGTCAGTACAAACAAAGAACGAAGAGAGACTTTGATGTCCATGTGGTGTGCTATGAAGAATGGCCGCCATTCTTCACAGCACACCACATGGACATCTTGACTTGACTTGACTTGATACAACGTTTTGAGGCCCTTTTGGGCCTGTTCGTTGATCCTAGTTTGGTTATCTAAAGAATTACACATGCGTGGGAATGTACATGTCCCTAATTTAAGTCAAACATTCAGGCTCATAAACCGTCTTTCGATGTTTCCAGTGTTGGTCCAGAAGACTCTTGAAGGTATTCAGCGAAGGGGCTGCGACCACCTTGTCTGGCAAACCATTCCAGCAGGAGACCACTCTGTGGGAAAAAAAAAATTTGATCTGACATTTATTCTTGATCTCTGCTTCTGCAGTTTCAGAGAATTTCCCCTAAGGTCAGTGGTTGTGGCTAATTTGAAGACAGGAGCACTTACTTTATAGTAGCCGTTCAGATATTTAAAAAAACTTCAATGATGTCGCCTCTGAGTCGTCTGTGTTCTAAGCTTGGTAAATTTAATACCTTTAGTCTCTCCCTGAGTAAGGTCTGTCTTCAAGTTCAAGTGGCTGAGTAGTCTGGTTGCTCGGCGCTGCACATCTTCTATTTCTCTGCAAAGTGTTTTTCTGGTATGGCTGCCATACAGAATGCCCATACTCTAACAGTGGACGCACAAGACTTTTGAACAGCTGGCTGAAAGTCCGTTCCGAAAGGAAATCGAAAGATCTCCGAATCAGTCCCACTATCTAGTTGGCTTTAGCTGTGACTTGTGCCACATGGTCTTTAAAAGTGAGATTTTCATCTATTGTTACTCCCAGATCTCTTTCCAGTTTGCTTTCGGCCAGTGATGTTGTCCTCCGTTCTCCTTCTTCAGTTTTTTTCCATTCATGCTGTATGATGCTGCTGATTTCTTATTTCCTAGCTTCAGAACACTGCATTTTAGTGGATGGAACTTTAATTGCCATTTATCTGACCATAATTGGAGTTCGTCCAGATCAGCTTGCAGCTCCTTTGCTCCCAACTCAGTATCTGTTCTTGTAAATACCTTTGTGTCATCTGCGAACATCTTTACAGAAGTCTTAACCTTGCGTGGTAGATCATTTATGAACATGACGAAGAGGAGTGGACCAAGTACGCTACCTTGAGGAATACCACTTGTCACTTCGGCTTCTTTTGATTTCACACCGTTACTACACTACAACATTTTGTGTCCTGTTGGTTAAGAAATCTTCAATCCAATTCAAGGCTTTTCCCTGTATTCCTAATGCTGAAACCTTTGCTAGGAGTCTACGGTGTGGTACTGAGTCGAAGGCTTTCTGGTAGTCCATGTATATGATGTCAACACTACCTCCCTCATCAATAATGTCTGTCCAGGTATCCATGACTTCCAGCAGTTGCGTAATACACGACCTTCCTGGAACAAAGCCATGTGTTGGTCTTGACTGATCAGTGAATTTTTCTGTAAGTGTTCCATGACTTGCGTTCGAACAATCTTCTCCATAAAACTTACAGACAACACAGGTCAGACTTACACAGGTCTATAGTTGCTTGGCATCATTTTGCTTCCTTTCTTAAATATTGGTGTGACATTTGCCCTCTTCCAATCCTTAGGAACTTGACCTGTATCTATAGACAGACTGAAAAGGTGTGCCAGTGGTTGAGACAGTTCGGTAGCGGCGCTTGCCAGAATGCTAGGTGGTATACCATCAGGACCTGGGGCTTTGCCATTTTTGAGAGTTTCGAGCAATTTGCGAAACCATATCAGGCTTAATCATAATACCTGTGAGCGTTTTCTCAAAATCATACACTGGTGGATCAGGAGCGGTCCTGAATTTTCAATGGTAAAGACACTTTGAAAGAAATTGTTTAATAATTCTGCTTTTTTCCTTGTCATTCTTGGGTCTTTGAACCATCTTCCTTTTTCAAATCTGATATTCCTGGTCTTGATGATTTTTTGACTTCACAAAGTTCCAAAAGCATTTGGGGTTTGTCTTTGCTTCTCTGCCACTTTGCGTTCTAAGTTTCTTTGGGCCATACGACATTCCTTTCTCGCGCGGTTATTCTCTGTTTTATAAATCTGATATTCTTTCCCGGCTTTTGTTTTCCTTCCATCTCTCTGAAAAGTCTATGCTTTTTCCTAACTGACTTCAGTGTGCCCCTGTCCATCCAGTTCTTTCCTTTCCTGCCTGAACTATGTGTTAATGGCGTTGACTTTTCTATTGCATTATAGATATGGGCTTTGATTTTCTCCCATGTTTCATTGACTGATAAATTTTCTGTTTCTTTATCCCACTCTATGGAGGCAAGTTCACTTTTGAGTTTGTCTACATCGGTTTTTTGAAAATTGTATCTTGGGGCTTGACGAGTGCTTTCAAAAGAGCAGGATAAGTTGATGAGGAGGGACAAATGATCACTCTTTCCAAGTCCTGCTTCAGTTTTAATCTCATTGATCATGTCATCTCTATTGGTAAAGACAAGATCCAACGTGTTGGCTTTTTGTCCCTCTCTGTATCTTGTTGGGTTCTTCCTGGTGCTGCAGTAAAAATGCATCCCTTAGTTGCTCTCAAGAAGCATGTTGCTTGGTGCCCAGGTCCTGCATCACTTCTTTCTAAATTCCAATCAATCTCTGGGAAATTGAAGTCCCCCATTAGCAGTACATGAGAAGCTTTGTGATCTCCTATTTTCAAAATCAAATTATTTAGTTTTTTTTTCGTGTTCTCAGCTGTACTATTTGGGCTTCTGTAGATGAGGCCAACGAGGAGGACATTCCCGTTCTCTTGTTGGCATTCAACGAACATATGCTCTGAGAAAGTGCTTGTGATTGTATCGCATGTTGATGGCTTGAGCTCATTTCGAACATATAGTGCGATACCTCTGCCTTCTTCATTCAGGTTATGAAAAACCTGATAATCAGTCAATGTTATTTCACATTCTTCTATACTGTATCTCTTGGTCTTAGGTTTTACTTCCGTTATACCAATTATATCAGGTTTGTATATATCAATCAGTGCTAACATTTCAGAACGTTTGTTCATGAACTGGTCTGTGTTGGTGGTGTATAAACAAATACAATTTTTCCAAAAAAACTTCCTTCCTTTATTGTATCTGAAGAACTTGAATCTGAGGAAAATGAACTTGAGTTTTGAATATGATTACGATTAAAACTATTTACAGTCTTTCCACTGTTATTCTTCAATTCTTTTCCCTGTCGGCATTTCCGGCTGGGTACTTGCCGACGTTGATACTTTCCCGTTCTTCCTTATCCAGTGGGCAATTTCGTCCCCCAATGCCCGTGATTCATCCCGTTTTTCTTTTCAATTCCTGGTACAGAGCATCTTCCTCATTTCTCTCCTGTGGGGTCAAGTCTTTTCGGATAACTATCCGACTACAGATTTGACTGTCTGTTCCATCTGTCTTTCCCGTTTTCTTCCGTGCCCTATGGAATTCTTTCAGTACATCATCTCTGATTGTCTCTGAGGTAAAGCTTAGTCTCGTTGGTCGTATTCTCTGGAAGTCTTTGTTCACTGACCCTAGACGCCTAATGTCAGTTGGTTTATGTTCTGTTTTTATTTTCTTCCAATAGCTGAGTAACTGATGTTTCATAATCTTTTTTCCTTTCTTCTGCTGATTTACTCGTGTCTTCTGACATATTGAAGATGACTAAGTTGTTTTCCTTTCTAACACGATCTTCAATCTCAGCTATTTGGTCTTTGGTTTTGGCACTGATCATTCCTTCAAGTTTAACGGTATTGGTTTGTTGTTTTTCTTGATCCTCTTGGGTTTGTGCTTGAGTGATCTCCTTTATTGTATCCACCATTTCATGAGTGAATTTTCCATGTTGGATTTCAGCTACTTTATTGTCTACTTCTGTAACCTGAGCAGTCAGTTTTTCCACCTCTACCTCAAGTCGAAGCATATTCCCAAGTAATTTTGTTGCTGCATTGTTACATGATTTCGAGCAGTAATAGTGCAGAAGAGAGTTTGAACGCTCTCCATCTTTCTTGATTAAGAAATTAAAAAAGCATCAGATAAGTCTCTCTTCGTTCTTTGTTTGTACTGTCCTAAATGTTAATTGTGATTTTTTTTTTGCTTGAAGAAGACCCAAGAGGTCGAAATGCATCGTGTCTTGTCCTGTGCTTTGTTTGTCAATGTCCTTGGCGGCAACTAACTCTCACTCTTCTAAATTTTGCTTCGTTCTCCGCCATCAGTCGCTCCATTTTGAAACTTTTTTTAAAAATAGGTAATAGAAATAAATATTCTGACAACCTTTCGTTCACAGTTATTGAGTTATATCATCCTCAAACTAACACAAAACTTTGCTTTGATACGCAGCAGCATTAAAGTACAAGAAGCAGGCACAACCACCTTTTATTTTGTCCCCCCCCCCCTCCCTCCCCCCCCGTCATTGAATTTGTGCCAAACGTCAGTCCCACAATCCATCGCGCAACATCTAAACATGGCTGCTGCAGTCTCTTCGAAGAAGATGTGGTTTGCCATGTGACGCCCAGATAATGGCTTTATGTATGGTCTGGTTATGGAAAATTCAGAGAGTGTAAGCAGCGATGAAGAAGATCCTCGACAGGACATCTGCAAGAGAGGCTGTGTCAGAATTGCATGGCATCCACGAGGAAAAGAGTCCTACAACACCCCAGAAAATAAGGTTCCTAACGGTTGATTGATCAGCAGGTCTACATCAGTCAGCACATTGAATTACTCACCGTGTACAGTCATTTATAAACGAACTCAAATTTACCACCAAAAAAAAAAAAAAAAAAGTAAAAGTCATGAGCAGAGTTCATGTTGCTTTTATGTTTTGTTTTGAATGCAATCATTGCAGTATGATTCTGTGTTTAAAATTGTTCATAACATTTTAATTGAACTTCTGTTGTTTGCTACAGGATCTGATTGTACATAACATTTTAATGTTTGCAACAGGACTCGCGATAACAAAATGATCAAGTGATTACAGATTAGTCATATTTGATCATTTGACCACGGATGTTTTATTTAACCTTACACTTTATTCATCTTTGAACTCACATCTGGACAGATCTGTGATCAATGAATGTAGTTTGCAGTTGAAAGAAATGAAACTGAATGTTGGGCTTCAATCATGTGCAGAAATGTTTGGCTATCTAGGCTAAAAGCCTTTTGCCCACATTATTAGAGTCTATTAATATGCTTTTGGATCACTACGTAGTGACTGTCCCTTGGTTAAATAGGCATAGTGCTACATTTATGACCGCTTGAGTAAAGATTTAAATCAATGGAAAATACTTGGTCCTTGAAAGTTTTGTCAGTTTGATTTTTGAAGGAGTTAACTGATGATGCATTAATGGTATCATATGGAAGGTTGTTCCACAGATTAATAGTACGATTAGTAAAAAACCTGTGGAACTGGTTACGAAGTTGGTCTTTTTAA
Source organism: Conus betulinus (assembly GCA_016801955.1). Taxonomy (NCBI): domain Eukaryota; kingdom Metazoa; phylum Mollusca; class Gastropoda; order Neogastropoda; family Conidae; genus Conus; species Conus betulinus. Next base: position 22,575 of record JADBJO010016513.1, on the reverse strand, counting down.
GTTTGAAGTTGTGCCCTTGAATCTTTTCATAGTCAGCCAAGGTGAACAGGAAAGAGGTAGTGCAGGGATCATAAATCACTCTTAGTTGCCTGAATTCTAGGCTGGGCAACCTAAGTAGAGCCATACACTCCTTACACCCAAGATCTCCAATACCAGTTATACACTTGGCAAATCTACGTTGAACGCTTTCAATCATATTTGTGTACTTTTTTAAGTAGGGACACTATACTGAGTTCCTGTATTCAAGAATAGGCCTAACTAAAGCTTTGAATAATGTAAACCATTATTTCAAGAGACTTATAAGTAAAATTCTCAAAAGCAGACCAGAAATTTGATTTCCTTTTTTCACAATATTTGTTGTATGTGAATCAAAGCTTAATTCTGGGTCGATGGTGACCCCCAGATCCTTTTCAGATCCTTTTAATAATGGAATTGATAATTTTTTTTTTTTTTTTGTCTGTTCCACAGTCTCATAGCACAAGAAATTCTGCATAAAATGCTAACACAAAAACAGATTAAAGAATCTTTCAGACAGAAGTCAACATTTGAAGGACTATAACTTTGACTGCTAGTTAATTAATTAACATATTGACTATAAATAGTACAATTCTTGTGACCAGACCCCAGTTCAAAAGTAATTTTGTGAATCAGGCTAAATTCATAGGGCATGAATTCAGTCTGAACTACCACTGTGTACTGTTAATTAGTGATTATTACATTAGGCTTGAGGATCAGCAGTGTTTTTCAGTAATGCACAACTGGGGATCTGTTACACACAGATTTCAGACTTGTGTTGCACAGATCTTGAATTTGATGATCATATTTCAAACACACTTGATCAGCGGATAAGTTTCCATACTTAGATGACTGATTGGTACTTTGAAAGAAAAAGCAAATAACCAGTCAGCTTGAATTTCAAATACAGTTGAGCCAGTAGTGTGTATTTTGAATGTCAGCTATAAATGTCTGTGAATTGAGACAGCAGGTTTTTTTTTAAGTTGTCAGAATCAGTGATGAATGTATTCTTTGAAGTTTTATTTGACTTGCTCCTTCTGTTTGTGGTAGCCAGCTTCATAACTATGAACATTCTGTTGCATGATTGTGTATACATGTGTTTATATTCATCTCATCCATTGCTTCTGGCATACAATGGCCTGATCTGCTGAAAGATGGAATGAGATTTTCTTTATGTTTGCATTATGGCACAGGGTACAACACATTCTGTATTCCTGGTATTAATCAAGCCAGGTAAACAGTTTTGGCTAGCCATTGTTAATTTTGTTGGTCTTAGTTGTTAACATTTCAGACATTAATTCAGACTGTGAAACCTGCCTTCAGTGTGTGGGAATGTTTGTTTAGGATAGTGTCTGTGACTGTATAACACTTCTCATGTGAATATGGTGAGTAGATCTTAATTAATGTTAGGTGTAAGATAGACACTTTCTTGCTTTAAAAATACTTCAGCTTCTTCAAACGCATATATATTTTGACAGATATTAAAGTTGTTTAAATGTAAATAAAACCTGGCGTTTAGTACAGACACTTTTAATGAATGTAAAAGGACAGAGCTAGCCCAATTCACATTATAAAAGCAGATCAAGTCACTTTAGTGGTGTTATTTATATGTAATATATTTTCACTTGCAGCATGATCAGAACTCAAATCAGGAAGTGGACATTATAAAGCATTATTGATTTGAATTGTTTAATATAGAAAAATTATATGAAAAATGTGTAGCTACATTTTTCAGATTTGTTTTCAGGGGGGCAGGGGGTCATTTTGTACCCTCATTTAAAAATTTTACAGGGAACACTGATTCCAGATAGAGTGACCTGTTATTATAACATGTTTTGTCCACCTTCTCATAGTCCAGTCTCAGTGCTCTCATTTCCTTACTCCACCCCTCTCTTAAAAGAAATTGTGTTACAGGGAAAAAAAGTGTGACATTCAGTGATATAAATGTAATGCTGTGGATGTGTAGACATAAGAAAGAGAAGATAAATCTTTTGATGGAAAGAAGCTTAATGAAATGTAGTAAATGGAGATATCAAGCTGCTGAAATAATTCGTTAAGCTTCTCTCAGACAAACAGATTATCTTCTCTTTTCCTGTGGTGGTGAAGTGACTAGTTCACAAGACCTTCAAATCTTCTATGTTAGTTCATAGGATTCATTTAAAGTCCTTATAGATCCTTGAATATTCAGGGCATGTTTTCAAAGACTGAAATATTCTTGTAATTTATACTTCAGTGCTTGTGAATACTCAGATTGATTGATATTGCTTCAAATTCTATATTTTGTAGAAGCAGTTTACATGTTTTGTTGAGAAACTTAGAGAAATATGCAGAGAATTTATAATGTGTGGTGTCAGCCCTGATATATATGGCCCATTGCAGTCAGCAGGATTTTAAGCAACATTACATTACATATCATATGATATGAAAAAATATTAAGCACAAATCTGTGGAAACTGACCATTTTCCATTCATCTGCTATTAACCAGATCTTGCTTACATGACTGTGTGAAATGATTGAAGTTTGCGTAAAAACTTACATTTCCTGTATTACCGCAATTGAATTGGCATACAATGTCCTTGAAAAGTCCTAAAAAAGTTCCTGATTTTTTTGTTTCGAAGTCTGTATGAACCCATAGACCTGTCACTTTTCAATACTGTAACCAGTGAATGAGAGATTTGAGTGAACAAGTATTGACGTTTTGGTCAACTTTTTGTTGTTTCCTGTTCAGTTCTGTTAACCATGCTGTTGAAGCACAGATAAGGGATGTGTTGCCATGAGGCTGAAGTTTAGGGCTAAAAATCTAAAAAAAAAAAAAACCCCCACACACATGTGCGCATGCACACTCTCTCTCTCTCTTTCTCTCTCTCTCTCTCTCTCTCTCTCTCCTCACACACACACACACACACACACACACACACACACACACACACACACACACACACCCACACACACACACACACACATACACACAGAGGAAAAACAGAATTCCACTCTGTTTCTACCTTTTGTGTGATTAGCTGTAACCATTGTGTGATTTTATGTGCGTAAGCAGTGTTTTTAAGGGGATTTTGTAATGATGTCAAAAGGGCTGTATGTATAGATCTGCAGTTAAGTACACTTGATCATCAGGACCCAGCTTGTCAGAAGTAAATTTCCATGTGCAAACTTTTACAAAGTTGGTGTAGTTATTCGTAAGGTCGCCCAAGTCATTGGACTAGCTTCTTAGATGGTTCCTACCTTCAGTAACCAGCAGCAACATAATCCAGAGCATTCTATTGATGAGTAATTTGGTTTTTCCCATCCCTGCAACTGAGAGCTGTTTCATAGGCTAAGTATGCAGACGTTCCCGACAAAACCCCCCTAGCTCAATTTCTGCAGTGAGGAACTTTGACCTGATAGCCTCTCTCCTCAGGATGGTTTGCCAGTCAGCATACTTTCAGTCTTGTAGATCTGAGCTGCCTCCATTCTTTTCTCATATGGCACCGTGGGGAGCTCGATCATGATCAGCTGCTTGGTTGACTGAGAGTGTATCCTATGTCTGGTCTCATGCCACTCTGCTGATACTACACCATGTAATATTCTGGAATCAGTTGCGTTCTTGCTGTGTGACTTGCGTGCACAAAATAGTGGGGGAAATCTATGCCGCTATCGTGGTTTTTTCTGTACCCCCTTGCTACCCACGTCCTCTCCATACAACAACTTTCTCATCTCATCTCTCTTACTCCCACTTTTCTGATCATGTCATTATATTCTGTCTGGCAAGTCATTGACTACTTAAAGATCTTTTTACCAGTAACAGCCAAATAATCCAGGCATTCTATTGATTGTCATAGATTACCCCACATCCTTCCTTGGGTTGTGTTATGGGATAGATCCACAGGTGACCCAGACTTAAAGGGAGGTCGAGAGAAAGGTATGTAGTGAAGGGGGTTCAGGACCTGAAGAATTCCGATGCAAATGGTAGTATGTAATTTTTATCCTTAAGCAATCTAGTATGGTGAAAAGGCCACTTCTCACAAAGCGACATCAGGTTAAAGAGAATTTCTGGTGGAGTACCAATTGCCTTGATCTTTGGCTGACTGTCACAAAGTTAAATATATTTCCATCTGTTGGTAAGATTTTATTCTGGCAGATGAACATTATTCAGAATAACCACATAGGAAAGACCATAGGATATATATATACTGCCATTTGCAGGTAAGATTCACAGAAGCGGACATTCAACTAATTATGTTTCACATCCTGCCATGCATTTTAGCCGTACTTTTTGGTCTGTTGCTTGCTTGCTGATCGATCACTTGATGGTGTCTGATGTTGTTCGTCTAGATTTGTGCCAGGCCAAGAGAACGCAATTGGCATTGTGCAGGAATCTGCGGTGACTTGCCATTTGCATGTTACTGGTCACCAGGACAAGTACATCTAACTGTTTATTCCACGTTGTTGTCTCCATTTATACCACTTCATGGTCAGTTTTACTTTCTGGTTTGTGTGTGTATACATATGCCTTTTTTGTTGTGTTAACGAGTACAACTTTCAGTATTACTTGTGCGGGCAGATTTGGTTTTTCTGATGAAAACTTTTGTCAAAATCTCTGTGGAATTTGTAAGGGTTAGTGGGACCGGGAGTTAGGCTTTTAAAATGTTAAAAAAAATATAGGTATGGTTTTAATTTGCAATTGCGGGGGGATTCCTTAAGGGACATTATCTGCTAAAGTGTAGTCTTTTGGCAACGAACAACAAAAAAAAAATGGGGGAAAGTCTTCGGGATTTGGACCAAGAGGGGGAGGGATGGATTTGAAAAACAAAAAACAAAAAAAAAAACTTTTCCATGGGGGTAAAAACCAACCACCAACACCATACAAGGAATTGGTCTATATGTCTGTAGTAAAAAGGGGACGATTTGGAACTGAAAAGGGCAGGCAAGGTAAACAACAATAACAATAATTACGATGATAGCTACCATTTTTTTTTCATGGTTTTAACTAAACCTAATTAGGGTGGGGTCTGGGGGGAAACAAGGAGGAGGGCAGGGGGGGGGACTGGATGGTGTTCCTTCCATTTCTTACAGCTTAAGTGGGCACCAATAGGTTTGAGGTTAAGGATTCGCAAGGGAATGCGCACCTCCCCAATTGGTGGCTGCCTGCTGTTTTTGGCAGGGGGGGGGACATGGGAAATTTGAAAACAAAAATTCTCTCTTTCGTTTTTCCTTGGTTATAGGTTTTATAGGAAATAAACCTCCACGTTAGCTTTCTTATGTGATTGTTCTTGCAGGGTCGTTAAAGGTGAAACCTCAATATTGAATTTTACTGTGCAAGGGTATGAACTAAACTTGGTTGGGGACCTCAGCAGCAGATTTGTAGGCCAAAAGACAAACCTATACTAGAAGTTTACCACCTTAAAGTACAACTTTGGGGACTTGCCCAATTTGCCATGGGAAAAAAAAAACAGTGTTTCTCATGGGCAAAAAACAGGGTGGGGCATTAGGTTCAAAAACAAAACGCACTTGAACTTAATTAACTTGGTAAAGTAACTGGATTGGATTTTAAACACAGTGGTGCAGAGGGCAGGTGGGTTTGTTAACCAGGGTTGTGGGTCCATGATTTTTGATTATTGGTAAGAAACTGGAAACTGAAATGGGGAGTTGTAAACAAAGGTTTATGAATTCTCTACTTACCGTTAAAGCTGATAAAATTGAATTAATTGCCTCTTTCCTCCGGATACTAAAAAAAAAAACCCCCACCAAAAAACTCTGTAGGGCTATATGTCTGGTTTAAAAACTTACAAAAAAGAGAAAAAAGGGAAAAACAAAAGGCCCAAAATATGAATTGGGGGGACATGGTGGGCATTTGTGCAAAGTGTCGAGCAGGGTTAATTTGTGCTGGTGTGGCGGTTTGGTCCACCGCTGGTAGTTTACTAAATCCCCAAATGTTAATGAAAATTTTAAAAAAAATAGCATGTACAATTACAGGGGGGGGGGGGACCCCCACTCATCAAAAGTCACGTTAGGGGACGGATGTTGGAGGGTGGGGATTGGTAAGAAGGATAGGCTAGGTCTCTTTCAGTCCCCACAAAAGTATTGAGTTGGCAAAAGTGTTGGTCTGTGACAAGGGGCAATTTAGGGGTTTACATTTGAAAACCAAAGAAGGGGAAATCAAAAAATAGGAGACGGGAGTTTTTTACTAAATCGGTGCTTCAAGCATTTTTTTTGGGGGCCTGTGACCAAGCCAATTTTTAATGGGGAAGTACCATTTTTTTTGGGTACCCAGGGGGACGGAAAAAAAACAAAAAAACTGATAAATTAGGAATTTACGTACAAAAAATAGTTGCTTCAAAAAAAGATTTTTGGATTAATTCAGGTCCGCGGGGGGGAATTGGCTTGTAGTGGGGCTCAAAAATAAAAACAGGGGGAAAAACCATGTGTCAGGATTTTTTTTTTTTTTTTTTGTTTAGAACCAAGGCCTGCTGTACCAGGATTTCAAGTCCATTGCAAAAGGGCCCTTGTTTACTTTAAAATTGATTTGGTAGGGGTTTATCATGGGGAAAAAATTGCTTTTGAAAAAACAAAAAAAAAAAGGGAAAAAGGGCTTCAATGGGAATCTCAAAAAACACAAGGGGAATTTTCCAGTCATTTTATTTCCCAGTTGCTTTTGGGAGTAGTCTTTTATTATGGATTTTTTTAATGTTTGTATAAAAAAAATTGGGAATATTGGGGAAACCTGTCTCATCTTTGTGTTAAAATGAAATTTACTGACCTTTTTTTATATGAAGGGATTTAAGGATTGAGTGTGGCGTCTTTAAACTGAATACCAATGATTTATTTGTGTTGGAAGGGAACAAAGGGGTTTATGAATTTCATAGATTGGGATGGCTATGTCCCCCAACATGGATAACCTGGTGTGGGGACGTGGGAAGAGGTGGGTTGAGAAACCTCCACTGCTCGTTTGCCTGTGGGAAGAGGCAGGTAAAATTTGGGAAAAAAAAAAAGATTTCTTTTTTTTTTTTTTAGGAAATTCCATTGGAATGAGTCTGTCTGTCACTACACCATCGGGGAAAAAAAAATCCATTGTAGTGAGCTGATGACAAAAAATTCTTGGCAGAGGCCAGGTGTTTCAGATTTGTTTATGCTGTTCCCTAAAAAGTTCTTGGTTTTGGTTAATAAATATTTCACTCTAAAGGAAAAAAAGGAACAGAGGAAACGACAACAGGGGAAATTTGGCAAAAAAAAATAGTGATGGGGGAAATTGTAAAAACAGTCGTTTTTGTTGTAAAAAAAAAAAATATTCACTTAAGGAAAAAGAGGAAACGAAAGGAAAAAACTTTGGACAAAAAAAATAGTTAAACTTGGTTCTAATGGAAAATCATTGTGGCTATTGTTGGAATTACATTTCCAAGTTGTATTTTTTTTTGTTATTGTAAAATTTATTACTTCTTTCGCAGAGGGACAGGAAACCCAAATATTAACTAAGGGTTAATGGAATTGGTTGGTTTACTTACTCAACACCATAAAAAGGCAACATTACCCCACATTGTGGTGTTAGTACTGGACACAGGTTTTTTAACTTTGGGGACGGGTGTTCCCTTGGGGGGCATTTATATCTTTGGCCCAAAGCCAACCTATTTAGGTATGGGAGAAAAACCCACCATGTCTGGAAAATGCCGGAAAAAAAAGGGAATTATGAAACATAACTGGGTTTTGGTCCAGGAAGGATTTTCGACAATCATTTGAAAAGTGTCGGAGCTGTTTTTTTCCCCCGAGTTTTCCAGTAAAAAACACTCCGTTAGATTTACTCCCCAGTACACAAATCCCAGGTTGTCTTTTTACCCAAAAAATTGATGTCATTTCCATTCAGTCATTTTGCTTGAAGAGGGGAAATGAGGGAAATTTGGCTGTTGGACAAAAATAGTCCCCACAAATTTACTTGTTTCGGTTGAGCCTAAAATTGGGGGATTTAATCGGCCAATCTTCATGGGACCCAGGGGTTTTCAGGGAAAAAAAAACAATGTTTTTTTTTTTTTACATGGGCCACCGTACCGGCAAGATGGTACTTCTGGGTTAGTAAAAACAAAAACTGGGCCCTAAATCTTTAAACCAAGCCACACTGTACCAATGAAATCGTTTATTTTATGGGACCAAAAAACCAAATTTTACTTTTTCCAAAAAAACACCCTGTTTTCCCTCAGCAATTATTGGTGCCCGGGGGGGAACTCGGCTTTTTTTGCGATTTTGTTTTTCAAATGGGTTTCTGGGCCCATGGGTTCAAAAAAATTTTACAAACCAGGCCCTAGGTCATAGGTGCCGTTGGGCTGGTTTGCCGGCAGTTGGTCCTTCTTTGGGTTCGATTTTTTTTTTCTCCTCTTATGGTTACGGGTCCTCGTTGCCACGTGCAACTTCCCCTTTGGGCAGCCTTTCTCTCTCGGGGGAAATTTTTTTTCCCCCCTTTTTTTTTGTGGTCTTTTTCCCACCCGGTTTCTTGAATTTGGTTGGACCTTTTGCAGGTTCCAATTTTGGGCCCCCACCCAAACCACCCCCCCCCATTTGCTTCCCTCCCCGTACAACCCTTGGTTTGGTTTTCGTTGGATTCTGAACCCCCACCCTACCCCCACCCCAACCACCACCCCGCGGGCCCGCCGCACGCAAAATACAAACCATATAACAGGTGTTAACGTCTCCACACTTTGGTCATTGCTTAGGCAGTACCCCCCAAGGTATTCTCCTTGTCATGGGCGGTGTGCGGGGGGCGGGCTTTCACATGGGGAAACATTAGTGCATCTTGGCTTCTTACAATTGTGTTTGGGCCCCACCAGTCCACCAGGGGTTTTTACTTTTAGTCGGGAACAGACCTGAATGGGAAACGCGTGTTCACTTGTTTTATCCATCTTTCTGTCATGTGGGGGGGGCCCGCTTTTCCACCTTTGCTTTTTAAGTTTGGCCCCCGGCAGGGTTCCTGGCCCACCTCCATTTTTTCACCAACTCTTTTTTTTTTCCTCCGGCAATGTTATGATTACTTCAGTGGAGTTTTGGGTTATCTCCTACAGGCCACACTCACGTCTATTTTTACTCAAACGTTTATGCACGGCCTCTTCCAACACCTTTGGTTTCATCGTTTAGTCCACGGGACACCAACAATCGTTCCACCTTGCCCCCTTGCTCTTTTTGCTTGCCCACTAAAAAAAACAACCCATTCATAACCAACTTTTTGCTCGGGCTTTCTATTCTTTCCATTTTTCTGGGGGGGAATTGCCTAAATTTTATTGCACCCCAACAATTTGTTTTGGGGCTATTTCCAACAAACCAACCGACCCCTTTCACGTGGTGTTGGTGTGTGTGTGTTGTTGTGGTTCTTCGGTTTAAAGTTTGCCCCTACACACGTTGCTTACGGGGGGGGGTGGGGGACTGCCCTGTATTTGTGGTATTAAAATTTCGGGGTCATGTTATGTCAATGGAGTGTTGTTGTGGTGCTGAATCCTAAACCAACCGGGGTTCTCACTTTCGCCAACCAATTAAGTTTCCCCCCCTCCCCCAATCCCTTTTAGTCAAATTTGCCCGTTAGCAAAACAAACATCAAACTCTTAAACCACCGACTAATCTTTTTTATGAGGGACCAACCAAACATTAAAAAGTGCAAAACCCACTTGGGGCAAACATTACTCCATAAAAACATTTTACCTTTTACAGGTGGGGGGAAACATTTCTAGGTGCAAACAACAAATCCAAATCATTCCCCTTTTAGTTTCAAGCCCATTGGTAAAAAGAGTTAAATGGTGGGTCGACCTCCCATTCACTTCACACACGACCCAGACACCGCAGCACCTGGGAATTTAAACCAAAGTTTTTTTCTCTGCCTTTGGAACAAAACTGAAACTCAGGTAACAAAGGTTTGGTCGGGGCCCCCCCTCTCGGTTCCCCACCTTACCAACATTTTAAAATAGTAGTACAATTTTACTTGTTTTTTCAAAAGGAAACCAATTGAAAAAAAACGCGCCCTCATTTCTATGGGCCGTGGGGGGGGGAATTTTGGGACCCTCCCTGGGAACGGGACTCTGGGACCCAGGTTGTAATGGGACTGTTTTTTTTCCCCCATTGCCCAACTTCACATTCAGGCTCTTAACCCAATTTTACCAACGCTCTTATGTGTAATTTCTTGATTGTGAGTTCTTCAATAAAATGTTAAAATAATCATGAGATTTTTGTTACGACAACCTTAGTGAAGAAAACATGTATTCTGAGGCAGGGACAGAAATTCTAAAGGGGAATATTTCATAGATTGGGGGGGAATTCGTTTAGGAATTTCTGGAGGTGCATTTTTTTGGGCAGGGCTTGCTTAAACTGGTCATTTGGCTTGGTATTTCGACAAGTTTGGAAGGGCCCAAACAAAAAACCACAAAAAAGTGGGGAACGGGGATTGCTTTCATTTAAGGACAAGGTAGGTGTAAATTTACCCATTGATTTATTGATCATTCTTTATATCAAGGGGCGGTATTGCAAGGGTTGGGGTGGGGATTTGATAGCTTTATTTGCGGTCGGAGTCAGGGCCACAGTTATTAGGGGGGGGGAACTGGGGGATGTTATTTATAGGAAAAAAAATTTAAAATGGAAAAATCCAAGATTAAAAATGGTTTAGGGGCAAAAAGTACCCTTCCAGCGCGAGCAGCTTGAATAACCGGGGGGCCAACAAAACTGTGGTGTGGTGTGTGGTGTGGTGTGTGTGTGGTGGGTTTGTTAAGGGTTTAAAAAATCCCAAAGAATCAGTTTGGATAAAAACAACTTTCCCACGGTTTTAACAAATCTAAGAGGCAAGTAACCATACTGGTTACACCAATTAAAACTCCAACCCCCCCCAACCTGATGCACCTACCAACCCCTTTCACCTGAGATACAGGGGTTGCAGGGTGGGGGTTACTTTTGGGAAAAAAAAAATGGGAAAAGGGGGGGGGACTAAATTAAAGTTCGGTGAAGGGAAATGAAAAACAAAAAAAAACAATTCTGGTTTTTCCATATATGGGAGGGTGTCCTAAACACCATGAGGCACAGGTTTTTTTTGGGTCACACAAAAAACTATAACCATCTCGAGGTCAAGGGCGCCCAAACAAAAAAAGCTGGTCGTCATTAAGTTTTTCGATGGTGGTTAAAAATACAAAGGTTTAGAGCAAACAAGAAAAAAAATTATTTTGCTTGGCCTTCCGGTTTTACTTGAATTTAAATTTTTTTAAACCCGGTACTGGGGCTGGCAAAAAACAAAAATATTTCAATAAAAAGCCTTTCCAGTGCCAGGGAAAAAATTCTTAATGATTTGGGGGGTAATAAATTAAAAAACCAAAAACAAAAAAAAATGTCTAAGCTCAGAAAGTACAAAAAAAAGAGTATAAAAATGGGAAAAAATATGTCAAAAATTTCTTGGAACAGGAAAATGCATGGGAACAGATTTGGGGGGCAAAAAACTCTGGGCTTCTTTTTTTTTTTAATTCGGATAATAAAAAGGAATTTTAGGCTTAAGATGTGTGGATAGGGATTTTTTGGTTATGGTCCAAAAAAAAAAAAACATAAATTTACCCAACAACGGGCTTTTCACATCAAAAAAAGAAAATAAACAACCCAAAGGCAAAAAAAAGTTTGCAAAATTTTAAGTTTGCTTGTCACACTTACAACCTGTTAAATGGAAAAAAGTAACAACTCGGAACAGTGTTTCTAATTCAAGATTTGTCGCAATTCCATGCCAGGGGAAAGGGGTTCAGTCAACAAACCCCCCTCAAGCCCCCCTCACCCCCCAGGCCCACCCCCTTGCTGGGGACTTCCAAACCACTCGTCTTTTTCATCATTTCTTATGGTCACGTACCTTCCTCCTTTTGCCTGTGGTCCCACACTGCACGCCAAGGGCGCGCTCCCCCTCTCGCGGCTGACTAACAACGCTCTGGGGTCACTGATGCGGGTCACACGACAGTGGTTGAGTCACGAGTACACTACTAGGCTTAGCTCTGCATAATCGTGATAACAGGGCTAACACAACATCGGCATGAACACTACTCTTGAGACTTGCGGTCAGCAACGACTTAAATAACTGGGACAGAACATAAATGGTCCAGAGAGCAATTCCATCACTATCCACTTCCATCTCAGCCTTTCATGCAATCGAGTTGGAGTCGTCTGGGGGAATGAAAAGATTACTATATCTTTGTCAAAAAAAAATTGAATTAAAAAGGGCGACAGCCCTGCTGCAAAGGTCTGTGTAAGGTACGTTGATTACACTGTCGCATAAATACAGTGTCTCGTCGAAGAATTTGTCTCTCGCCAGCTTTGTCAAGCGAGGGGGGAATAAAGCGTTGCTGAGTCTGTCGCCATTCAACCAGATCCAGTGCATTAGGAGATGAAAAAATTTGGTCTTTCCCCAATCCCACTGTGTGGTTCATTTGCAATTTTCAGTTTAATTGTACTTAAAAGGGGGGGGGACATATTAAGGGCTTTTACTACGGCACCAACTTTGTCGAGTCCTTTTGTCGAAAAATTTAGGTAAACACGGATATGGAAAAAACATCAATGGGAAAAATGGACAATGACGGTTTCAGTGGGACGGGGGCCCGGTTTAGTACTGGGAAAATCCACTTTTTTTCTGCGGGCCTCAGTTGGACGGCTTTAAAGGGCACTTAAGTGCGGGTTAAGTTGAAAAAATTCCGGCCGGCCCATTACCAGGTCAGTAATTTTTATGTTGTAGTAATTTCCACAAGGGGATTTTTGAACCAGCCTAGAAAGTTTGTTTAAAGTAGGGTTTCATTTAAAAAAAAGGAGCTTCAATTTTTGCACCAAAACTTGATATAAAAAAATTTATGTTCATCTGAAATATTGCGGGGAAAAGTTTATGAATTTTTAAAAGGGAAATTTTTTGGCCTTAGAAAATTGTTGGAGAAAAAAAAAAAAGTGTGCAAGTTGATTTCGGGGGACCCCAACTTTGGGATGGGTACCATAAACCATTTCTATGTTTATTCCAAAATGAAGGCACAGGGATTGTTCCTGGGGTACTCTTCATTGCACTTATAGAATAACTTGCCCAAATTTTTTTCCCTTCTGTCTTCTTCTGATTTAAAATAGGTCAACCAAAAGTAAGGCTGACAGTTTGGTTAACAACAGCACTTTGCGCAAAAAAAGGGGGGTCACTGTTTTGTACGGTAAACAATTTTGGGCTTTGTTCTTTACATGTTCAAGTTTAAACATGTATCTGTCGTTTGTACAAACGGTGTTATTTTTATACCAAAAAAAGATTTTAAAAAAGCTATTAAAACAAAAACCAACTTTTATATTAAACCAACACATTTTGGCAAAGGGCATCTGTTCATATAATTTTAAAAAATTTTTGGGAAACCAAGTTAAAAAATTGGGTTCTTTTGATGAAAGAAAGAAGGAGAAAAGTAGACATTTAACAAGCTTTTTGTGGGGCCCCATCAAAAAATAATATAAATTTTAAACAGTGTTCAGTCCACAATTGGATATGGGCACAGTCTTTAAACACGGTAATATTTTTAAATAAACACATTTTGGGTTCTTATTGAAAAAAATGACTTCCTCCCAAAAAGTTGTTTTTTCTAAAAAAGCGGAACAACAAACAGCATTTTGGTCCCTTGGTGTCACGGTAGGGGAACACCTTTTCAAAACAGGCTTCCAGGGGGCTTTTTTGCAGAGTTTTTCCAACTTGATTTGGGCCAGCTAAAGGGGTGGGGGCCCAGAAAACAACTTCATCACTGTTATCCAAAAATTTTTAAAAAAACAATCTTTAAATTTAAGGGCATTGCTGGAAAAGTTCTTACAGGGATGGCAGATGTCAGGGGCCTGGGAAGTGTACGCGGCTTGGGACTTCACCCCCTGTCTTTCAACTGTTAATTAAGGGAAAAAAAAGCTGGTTGTCGGGGGGGGAAATTGGGCCAAAGAAAAAAAAAAACATTTATCAAACCCCCAGATTCTGCCACAGTGGTCAACAAAGTAACAGAGATTCCCCATTTTTCAATTCGAAACGGTCTGTTTCCAAAGGCTGCAGTTAAACCTAGGTCTATTGTGTGGGGGGATAAGGGTGGGATTGATGTTCAGGGGGGGACACACAGTATGCACACGCACACCACATAGAGCCACATGCATGCATGTGCACAGTACACACACACACACACACACACACACAACAATGCATACACATGTGTAACCATGCTGTTACTAACAAGGAGGAGGGCAAGTACAATAATGAATTATGTTGCAATTTAGTGGGTAAGATTACTAAATATAAACAACAGCAGAAAATATGTCAGGAACATAAGAATGAGAAGGGCAAATAAATTACCAGAAAGGTTTTCAGCAGCACCAGAAGTTCTGTAGAGCATAAACCCTTATAACACTTATGGACTGTAGACCACATGCACAATACTGCATATTACGAAAAAAAAAAAAAAAAAAAAGAAAAATGATAAGATGAAAGTTTATTTGTGTGGGTCAGATTACCATGTGTGCTTGGGCAATCTTACTACATTTAAAGAAATAACTGCAAATTTATTTCAATAAACAAAACTGAAATCAGCAGCAAACTTTTTTTTTTTTTTTTTTGCAAGGTCTTTGTATTTTGTGATTGTTTATAGTGTGAGATGAACCTCTTTGTGTGTGTGTGTGTGTGTGTGTGGTGTGTGTGTGTGTGTGTGTACACATGCATGCACGCGCGCAAGAGAATCTACAGTTTGTAAAAGCAATGCATTCAGTGACTCCGTCGCGGCTGCGATCATCGCGGCCATAGCAGACGACACGTTCTGTTCAGGACCCTAACTTGGTCCAAGTCACGTGACCTTTTCATAAGAAATACTGAAGAACTACAATGTAAATCATATTTTCATGACACAGGTTTTTCAAATTGATGTTTCAATTACTTGATTACAATGTTAAAAATCCTTCCACAAAGCTGAAGAATAAATACAGTCGATCGTGAAGTTGAAGTGTCGATTCAAACATAAGGCTCTCTCAGGTCACATGTTTTTAAAAAAGATTTTTAATACAATCGCGCTCTAAGTACACAAAATATAACTTATAGAATTTAGTAAATATATCGACTTACCTTTTCGTGTTGTTTCTAGCGCCGATTGTTGAAAAATTCGGTGAAAATAGTGTTGGATTTGTAAGCGATGACACAGATACGTCTGACTCGTCCGCCATTGTTGACATGCTTACAGTCTTCGAATAGTACCATCCGGAAAAACCGCTCGGGGAGCGCGGCGCACAGTTTCGTATTTGCTTGACCCCAATTATTGGAAAGTGCGTAATATGAGCTTTATTTGATATATTTTTGAACAGATTCGGTTCATAATTACGGATTTTATCATAATTTGAAGTTTTAAAACAATAATTTTTTTGGGAACTTAACTAAATTTTTTCTATACCCTTACTGCATACGAAAATGAAGCTTGAAGTCTCCTCTACAACTCTGTATCAGTTTCATTGAGCTATTTGAGCACGCCGCGCTCCCCTCGTCGATGGAAGAAGGTGGGTGTAAGAACTTGTGTTCTGAAAGTCGCGACGGCATGCCTCCCGACCGCGGACAAGTACTTCTTTACAAGGTTGATAATTAACTTATTATGTTCTTTTAAATGATGAAACCTATCCAAAACGAAAGAAAAAGTACTGGTAAATTGATTGGTTTTATTTTTATTGTCTAAAACCTTTCAGCTTCATGGGGCTTGCCCCCTGACCCTGGTGAGGGGCTCTGCCCCTCGACTCCGGACAGGGGGCCTAAGGCGGCCCCTTGGACCCCCGACATCCTGCTTTTCATTTTTTCCTGGTTTCACTCTTGAATTAGACATTTACTGTTTCCATTTAATACATTGGAGGTTGTGACTACAAAAAGTGAGAAAACTTTTAAGTAGAAGTAAATTACATTGTTTAATTGTCGTTTTAAGTTACAATAAGCAACCAGCATTGATTTTACTCATACGCAATTTCACATATCATTTCAGCATTCTTCCAAAGAAAAATGTGCAAAGTTGATTGTGCTAAATTGTCTCTTTCAACCAGTAAAGATGATAGGTGTGCACTTTCAAAGTTCTTACTTTTTTTTTTTTTTTGTAATTGTGTATATTGTAATGAACGTTAAATGTCTTGACTAATGCAGCTACTTATGTCCAAAGATGAATGTTAAATGTCTTGAAATGCAGCTCAAGTAAGTCCAAATGAATGTTAAATGTCTTGACTAATGCAGCTCAAGTTAAGTCCAAATGAATGTTAAATGTCTTGACTAATGCAGCTCAAAGTTAAGTGAATGTTAAATGTCTTGACTGAGGGGAGTGGACTGAGGGTGGACGAAGCAAAATTTAGAAAGAGAGGGGGTTAGTTACTGCCAGGACATTGACAAAGCACAGGACAAGACACAATACATTTCGACCTCTTGAGCCTTCTTCAGGTGAAGAAACAGATCACATTTAACATTTAGGACAGTACAAACAAAGAACAAAGAGTGACTTATCTGTCCATGTGTTCAGAAAAAATTTCTGCCAGATGGGCCTGTCTGGTGGCCATTTTTTCTGAACACATGGACCTGTAGATAAGTCACTCTTGGTCTTTGTTTGTACTGTCCTAAAATGTTAAATGTGATCTGTTTCTTCACTGAAGAAGACTCAAGAGGTTGAAATGCATTGTGTCTTGTCCTGTGCTTTGTTTGTCAATGTCCTTGGCGGTAAATAACCCCCTCTCTTTCTAAATAATGCAGCTAAAGTTACGTCTAAATGAAGGTTAAATGTCTTGACTAATGCAACTAAAGTAAGACTTAATGGGAAAAGAGTGGAGTCAAGCGACACCAAGTTACTTCTTCAGATTCACATAGTTAAAGGAACAATTCTTCCCCCAAAATGGATCTTTTTCATTTCATGCCACCCTCTCAGTTTAGGCAGAGGTTGAATTTAACCTCTCTGTCTCAATCTCTGTCACGCATACACACTTACACACACACACACACACACTCACACATGTGCACACACACACACACACACAGACACACACACACCACTGTCACACACGCACACACACGCACACGCACACACACACACACACACACACACACACACACACCACACACACACACACACACACACACACACTTACACAGTCTCTGTCTGGTTGTCTGTCTGCCTGCCTGTCTGTCTCTTTTTCTCTCACAGTCATGCACGCATGCACAACACATACACACACGTGTACACCCAAACATGTACACTCATACGCGCACATGCACACTTGCGCACGCACTCGCGCACACACACACACACACACACACACACACACACACACACACACACACACACACACACACACACACACACATTGTGATGAATAAGTGTTATGACTATTGATTTATGAATGCATTGTCACTATTTGAGAACTGTTTCCAGAATTGTTTATTCTATTAATGCGCTGTAATCACATCATGAAAATGCGTGTAATGTGTGTTGATATTATTGATGCATTTTTGTTGTATGATTATCACCCTTACCAGTATAGTATGTTAATAATCTAAAAATAGGTATGTAATAACCTCTCTCTCTCTTCTCTCTTCTCTCTGTCTTCTCCTTCTCTCTCTCTCTCTCTCTCTCTCTCTCTCGGGGGGTTCTGCTGTTACGCATTGTTGCTAGTTATAAAAAAACCATAGTCGGTACTATACCAATATTGAAAATTTGTTTTTTTGTAAAAGCATCTCTCTCTCTCTCTCTTGCTCCTTTCATAACTAATAGGAAGGTTGCTTTCTATGTGTCTCTGTGTGCGTGTGTAGGGTTGCTTTCTATATGTGTGTGTGTGTGTGCGTCTGTTCGTGCGTGTTTTTCCTTTTCATATTTTTGTATAATTCATTTATTCTCAATTGCTGTTTCAATGTATTTCTTTTTTCTTTAGTTCATGTATACGTCAATGTTGCTGCAGAAACAGCTCATCCATGGTGGTTTTTTTTTTTGTTGGTATTTTTCAAGATAATATGATCGTTTTGTTTAGTAGCTTGTCATGCTTAGTTGCTGGTCACTCTTATTAGTCCCTCAGCTGGGCAAGGGCCGGATGTAAAAAAGCATGAATTTGCTTATCTGTTACCGTTCAGGGCTCCCCCCTCAGCTGCTGATGAAGAGGGTGGGTTCACCCCTTATCTGAAATTCTAGAGGGTATTTTCACCTTCATTTTCAAACTTTAGAAGGTGATTTTATTAAGACTTGCTGCAACTTAAACAATATCTACAGCATACTCTTGGTGACTGGTCTCTACCAAATGCATAGAACATGTGCAGGTTCTTTTAATACAAAGTAGCGTACCAAAGAATCATTCATACAACAAAAATGACACACACCAAACACCAGCAAATTCTTTTTACTTTTCATTTTTCACTTTGTGATTTTCTCCTCTGTGTGTATGTGTGTGTGTGTGTGTGTGTGTGTGTGTGTGTGCGCTTGCTGTAATTTTACTTTAATATCACTATGTGATCAGAGTTGGTACACCTTCTGTACTGCTTGTTCAAGCTGTTGCTCAATTGGCAGCAAAAATATGTCCACCTGTAGTCTCTTGGTCTGTGAAGCTGACACATGGTCCTTGCTGTTGTCATGGCGACTCAATGCTGACTTTTGAAAATTTGTCGACCTAACAACAAACGGATTTTGCTTGTACAGATTAGAAGTCAATTTCTGGCTAGCCGCCGTGCACACTGTGCAGATCATTTTGGGCGGAGTGCCTACTTAGTCTAATCTGAGCCATGGAAACTATCTGTGCCCGTGCTTTCTAAAAAGTTCCATGATTCTTTACGATCTTCTGATCTGTCGTCTTCTCCTCAGTTTTAGATTTTTTCTGTTCAGTGCCATGGTCTTCCTCTGTATTGTTGTGAGGATTTGGTTTTCGTTTCAGCCACTGGTGAAGTAGAGACGCCATCTTCGCTGGTCGCAGAAAAAAGAGGACCCAGACTCTTTGATGAGACAGTGCCAGCATTCTCGTAGGGGGCCAGATAATTGACCAATGAAAAACATGCATCTGAACTAAAGCGATGACGCGCAGCTGGTCTCGTTGTGCGAATGGGCAACACAGACACGCTCGACGCAAGAAGTGAGGCTATTTTACTGTGGTCGCTTCTGAGAACTTGCGGTCACGCAGAGCATATGGCCAGCGTGAACAAACAGCAGAAGCGTTACGAAATCTTAAGGGTGATTCCACCTCCAGATTTTAATCTTAGAGCGTGAAGCTCACGCGTGAAACAATTCTAGGGGGTGAAATAGAGTTCTAGTCCATGATGACGTGCATTCTGCTCGTCATGGGAGCCCTGCCCTTGGATATAAAGATTATCATCATCATCTTTTCATCCTCCTCACCCCCTCCCCATGCTTCTGAGAGAATTTGAATTTACCCTATCTTTTTCAAAACTGACCCAACATTTTCATCAACAAAGGGTCATGTGACCAATGTTGCCTAAGAGCAATCTGAAGCTGAGTGGTCATTTCTTTTTTACTTTCATTTTGCTTGCAGATGTGAAGTGGATGACTCTGATGCAGCTTACCTTGATGATATATCAGAGAAACGCCCAGAGGTAATCATGCGCGTATAGTGAGAATTTAGAAATTGTTAGCAGTTTTTCTGACAACTGTGGGCATATTATGCATGTGCTTATACTTAGAATTTAGAAATTGTAAGCAGTTTTTCTGGTAACTGTGGGCGTATTATGCACGCACACATGCACAAAATGCACGTGTGTGTCAAATCCTCTTTGGCGTCATATACTATACCATGTCAGACCACAGCATAGCTTTCAACGGCAGTTAGTACTTGCACGATGTGAGACATAAACATTTTACAGCAGATTCCATGAAAACCTTGTTCAGAGACGTTCCGCCTGACGCGATCTTTGAGTTCTTGAAAGAGGTTAACATTTTTTCATCGGATCTGAAATTTTACGGTAGTAGAAAGATTTTTCACAAAGTTTTGGTTGAGTTTTTAGACGATGTATTTTAAAGACTTGTGTGAAATGAATGACTTGTGAGTTGATTTTAACGTGGTGACAGCCCTGATATGGCCCTTTGTGGTCGGCTGGGCTATAAGCAACATTATTCATCTTATCTAGCTCTGCTAGGCCGAATTTTTGTGGCTAATGCAGTAATAAGACCGTCACGTGACGCCCACCCTACTTCCGCCAAAGGAAGAAAGCCGGTGGCCGCTTCCTGTTCCTCATTCATCTTCAGCCTGCAGCCTAGGCAAGATAAGTCTTGTGCTCAGTCTTGCCTATACTTCTGCCTTGTGTAAAGATTGCTTGTGTGTTTGCTTCTTTACTTGTTCAGTTGTGGCTTGCACTAAACCCTGGGTACTATTGCCATGTGAGGCTTTTGATTGGCGCGCTTTTATTTTATTTTCATGCTCGTCGTGATTGCTCTCACGACTTTGTTTTTCAGTGCCACTTCTCAAATTCGGTACTTACACTCCGGTGTAGGAACTTGTCCCCTCCTGGTGGGAACGCATCCACGGCTCATCCATTCTTTTCTGCCGGTTTCCATTCAGTCTCCCTTCTCTGCATGTTAGTTTATTCACTGTTGCACTCCTCCTGATAAATTCACTTCAGCGAACCAACACTCGCCGGTCTTTCGGTCTGCCATCTTGTTCTCTCCATGCCGGTCATCTTTTCTGCCATCTTGCCTCACCTCGTGGTCATCCACATACATTGTACCTGGGTTTAGTGGTACGGAGGTTTCCCCTCCACTGTCATTAGCACCTTATTTTCATTGTACTAGTACAGGTCGATCGAGTTTCTCTTGATCTTTTGATCTAGCACTTCGTATATTATTGTTACTAGTACAAGTTGATCGAGTTTTCCACTCGATTTCTCGATCCCCTATTATTGTCGATCGAGTTTTTCTTGACTTCTCGATCTAGCACTTTGTATTATTATTGTTACTAGTACAGGTTGATTGAGTTTTCATTCGATTTCTTGATCCCTATTACTGTCGATTGAGTTTCTTTACGATCTCTTGGTCTAGCATTATCAGTGCTGTGTACAAGGTCGGTCGAGTTTCTTTACGATCTCTTGATCGACTGACTGGTCTCCACTTTGTGGTCATGTGCTCCGTGCCTGCTTTGCACCAGAGCCCAACATGGTGAAGGGCACCGACAGGTCGAGCCACTTCGCCGTTCGGAAGTCGCTTATTGCCCTGAAGGACCCTGCGTGCTGATTCCTTGGAGCAAGCAATCCGTTCTTGCTATGGAAGAACATACAGCCGGTGTAGAGGGGGGGGGTTCCGCGGAGGGGTCGCACCACCATCAGTTTGATACCTCCTCTTCCCGACCGGCGGATACTCGATCACTGTGTGCGAAGGCCAAAAGGCAAGCTGCCACCAGTTCCAAATGCGTTTCCTTTAATATCCCAGAAAATCCAAAGGCAAGGCTCCCGTAAAAAGGAAGCCCATTTTCAGAATTCTTATCTGAATGCTCCCTCTCCCCCCACTTACCTGCCAGCTTGCCTTCTTCCTTTCCGACGCACGGTGAGACCTCTTACTTTCATGCTGAGTCACGTGACCTATAGCCCTCGGGGAATTTTGCCGAGGCACGGACCAACACGGGTGACGGGATGCACCCGGAATCACCGCCTGTCACTCGCCTATAAGAGCCTCGTGCCATTAGCCTTCCCACCACTTATAGCATGCAGGCTTATGACGCTCTTCCCCACCAAGCACAAGTGCAGCCACCACTACTGCACAAGGAGTGTCTGTACTCCGGTGGCGGACTTATGGTCAGTCCCTGGGACCCCAACTGGCCATAACTCCGGGACTCAGCCGCAGGCACCCGGTACGCCCGGACCTGTGTCACTCAGTCCCCTGGCAGTCGACCCACCCTGATTGACTGTCACACTTTCCCCTAGGGGTACAGGACGTTGGGGAGCGGACTTATTCCCCTCCCCACTTGGGCAACGTCCGTGGTCCAATTCCTCCGAGGGGAGGATCGACCAGCGGGACCACGGGTAACCTGCACGATCCCACCCATGTGGTGACCAAGTCACTGCAGCCACTCCAATCCGCACACATGCGGGTAGGGGGCTCATTTACCGTGTCCTCCACTGCTTCCCCTGTTACACAGGGGGCCTCCATGGATCCCACCAGGGAGGTGTATGAGGCAGTGCATTCTGCCGGGGGGGGAGGGGGGGGTCCGACAGGCTACCCTGGCCCCAGAGGAAATCCTGCCTCAGGCCGCCACAGCCTGCCTTCCTCCTCGGCGACCGGTGGCTCTATACCCCCGAGAGGGACCAGCGGCTCAGATCAGACCAACAGAATCAGCTCCATGGTCGTATGTGGCATCCAGCCTCCTCACGCTAGTTTGACCTCAGTCTCCCTCCCTCTCGGGTGCTGTCCGATCAGCAGGACAGACTTCCCTCCCATAGTCCTGCCGTCGATCATGGAGCCGCAAGGGCCCCGCCCTCACGTCCTCCCACTACCAAACTAGGGCGGGACCCTCACACACCCCTGCAGTTGTCTCCTGGAGTCTGAGGATGAGGTAGAGGAATCCTTCTCCTCATCGTGCGATGTGTCCACCCTTGAGCGTTGACACCCAGAGCTTTT
>JADBJO010016512.1:37656-40344 GCA_016801955.1 Conus betulinus | reverse complement strand
ATCTCTATTTGATGCCAAGGGGCCACAGACACAATCAGCCGCGTTTCCCTGATGAGTCCGATCCAGCGGACGAAAGGCCTAGGAGCAGGCAATATGAAAAGCTCTGTCTTCAAGTTGGGTCATGATGGCCACCATAGACTGCTTGCGAAGGATTTCATATCTATATATCCCTGACTTTTCATTCATTTCTCATTTTCTTTCTCTCTCTCCACCCCCCCCCCCCCCCCCCCCCCCCCCCAACCCGCCTATTTTTCCCTTCCAATCTTGCCAAGTGATTATTATTATGATAATGAAGGAATTGTTAGTCTGCACTTGTTTTCTCCCACTACGAAGTTGTGTTATATATATATATATATATATATATATATATATATATATATATATAAAGATAGATAAACAGAAAAAAAGATACACCCAAAGGTGCGGGTAGGACCCAGAGAAGTACTGTGCTGAACTGCCGAACATACCAGCTGGGAGCAATCCTGCACCGACCTTGAAAGCCTGCGCTGTGTTCACATAGGGGTAGATAGATAGATAGATAGATAGATAGATAGATAGATAGATAGACAGACAGACAGACAGATAGATAGATAGATAGATAGATATAGATAGATAGATAGATAGATAGATAGATAGATAGACATACAGACAGACAGACAGACAGACAGATAGATAGATAGATAGATAGATAGATAGATATTTAGATAGATAGACAGATAGATAGACAGACAGACAGACAGACAGATAGATAGGTACATAGATAGATAGATAGACAGATGATAGATAGATAGACAGACAGACAGATAGAGAGAGATAATAGATAGATATCAGTGGCGGTGTACCATGGTGTTGTGCTCTCCAGGGGAGCAGACACCCAAGTGTTTCTGCGATGAAGTTGCACATTACAAAATAGTACAGTGCAGTATAGTACAATATAACACAAGACAACTAAAACCAAGCGAGTGCTGCCAAGTGAAGACAAGACAAGACGAGACAAGACATGTGGACCATTGATCACCGATGTCTACAAACTAACTCATTTGGAAGGGTACCCAAAATTCGCCTTTCGCCTTCTTTTCTGTGAACATGCCAACATGGTTGTTTCGCCTGCAAAGTCGTGCACGTGTTTTTTTTTTTTTTCCAAATGATATGGAAAAAAAAAACCCAGGAAGGATCTGAATCAGAGACTGTATAGAGAACAGGTAAAACGCGCACCTGCAACATTGTGTAGGTGATGCGCACGTGTACAAAACGCACGTAGGGAAGTCGAGCGTAGGTGAAAAATGCACCGGTTTGAGGTTTCCTTTAACACTTGCGCTGCTTAGTACTTATAAACTGAACTGACTAAACAGTCGTGTCAGTACTTTGTGAACTGACGAAACAACCGTGTCGTCACAGTTAATCTCTCTTTACTCTCGGTGATTTCAACAAGCACCAACGTCTATAATCACTACTCACAGACTGATAATTAAGGACAGCTGGACAAGTCGGAACTTCCAGTCCGTTACCATATGGCGTGGCACCTTTTCGATGACGCGGAACCTTTTGGATGAGGTGAGACCTTCAACATGACGTAGAATAATCTGGGTGACATGGAACCTTCTCCATGATGTAGATCTGACTGAATGACGTAGATCTTCTAATGACGTAAGAATCGCTGGACGAGGTAGAACCTTCTGGATACGTGGAACCTTTTGAGTGACGTAGGATCTTCTGGATGACGCCGGATCTTCTTCTTGGTGATGCTTGACCTTCTGTATGACTTGGAACCTTCTAGATGACATCGTATCTTCTTTTTGATTATCAAAGAACTTTCTGGATAGCGTGACGCTTTCTGGAAGTAAGACCATCTAGGTGACTTAGGATATTCTGTTTGACGTGGGTTTTTTTTTTTTTGTCTGGATGACGTAAGAATTTTCTTCGGATGATACAGGATCTTCTGAAAGACGTTCAGCTTGTCAGGTTACATGAAACCATATGAATGACGGTAATGCTTTTGCTGTGTGTGTGTGCGCGCGTGCGTGCGTGTGTGTGTGTGTGTATGTGTGTGTGTGTGTGTGTGTGTGTGTGTGTGTGTGCGCGCGCGCGCGCGCGCGTTTGAGGGGTGTAATTTTTGTTCACTAACTCGACTCTGTGACCTTCCGTCTCTTTCCTGCAGTCGGATGACTCACAGGCAGTACACGTCTACTCCCTCAATCACACCCACACCCAGGTTACGACGACGTCATGATCTTCTCAGTGTGGTTCATGACATGTCGTTGTAAGTACGTCTGATGAACGGCTCTGTCTCGCACTAATGACGGGTTTTCTGAGCGCAAAAGCCACGGTTCTCTCTTGCCCCCCAAATGACTCTTTTGTTATCGACCCCGATCTTTTGGAAGTCGGATTCGCTTTCAGTTTTGATGTAGCTGGGTCGTCGACATACACAGGGTATCCTTTCGAGGCTGCTAGAGAAAGACGGTCTTGACGCCAGAAAACGAGAACAACAACTATTACAGCGACAGCGAAAACTAAACGACGACAAGAAGATCATGCCAGCTACAGCGTCTATGTACACACGTAGCGGCGCACAGCTGTTCGTAAACACACCTGATCCTGAAGGCGAAAGGGAAATAGAACAGTTTGCTACATGCATGCGCACGCATAATGATGGACAGCACCTTATAACATTCTTGCTAATCCTGAAGG
>JADBJO010016512.1:27656-32656 GCA_016801955.1 Conus betulinus | reverse complement strand
GTCTGTCTGTCTGTCTCTCTCTCTCTCAAAGGAAAATGGCTAATCTGGAGACCGATAACTTTCTGTCGTACAGCGACGAAACAAGGTCGACTATCTAACATTTCGCATTTCAATTTTCATACGGTGAGCGAAAAGTGAGTTGTGCGAGGCTGAGTGAGCGCGTATACACACACACACACACACACACACACACACACACACACTCACACACACACAGAGGGTTTATGGATCATGAGGACTGACAATCATCACACGTCCTTCGTTTGATACATTTTGTTTTCCCTGGTTTCATCGTACTCTCTGCTTAATTGCATTTTGTTCAACTGCGTCATATCCTGTAGGAATGAAAATGTAGTCATTTGATGCAGGTCGCACACTTGCTGTTGATTCCTGTTGCAACTATGTTTTTATTGTCCCCCCCCCCCCCCCCCCCCCCCCCCCAGGCCAAACACCCATGACTTGTCAAGATACTACGTCTCGAATGCGTGGGGAAAGCACGAAGTAAAGAAAGAGACGTCATGAAGTTAACACTGTCGCTAACCTTGTGGCGCACCTGCTTTGTAGACGTCATTAACTTAACACTGTCGCTAACCTTGTGGCGCACCTGGTCTCTAGACGTCATGAAAGTAACACTGTCGCTAACCTTGTGGCGCACCTGCTTTCTAGACATCATGAAGGTAACACTGTTGCTAACCTTGTGGCGCACCTGGTCTCTAGAGTGGGGGTGCCTGGAGGGGAAATCATGGTGATACGTCCTTAGTGAAAGAGTCTCGTCGCTCTGGCCCGTTAAGGAGAACACTTCTCTTGTGTGTACATAACATGAGTGGATTTTTCAATTCAATGAAAGAAGTTGAATTGGCGTAACACGTTTGATTTCGTCTTTGTTTTTCGTCTTCTGTTTCTCTCACTCTCTCTCTCTCTCTCTCTCTCTCTCTCTCTCTCTCTCTCAAAATTTTAGAAATGGAAAAAGGTAAAGAAATCTGGGCTCATAAAGTAAGGACGTTCTTTCAGAACAGGGTTTTGGAATAGTGTGGATGACCCAGGAAGTAGGATGGAAAGGGAGGGGTCGTTGACATAAACATATAACAACAAAGTAGAAAAAGACAAAAGTTTAATAAGATGCCAAAATTAAATATTGTTAAAATAAATGAGACAAACAGTACAGGAATAAACAGGATGATGCAGCAGTGACAACATTTGAGCCATGACAGGAAACTGGTAAATGGGGCTATGTCGAAAAGAAACAACACTTTCAAACAAAGGGGAATAGTTTGCCATCGTTTTTCCTTTGAAGTCTCTGCTGGATAGTGATTGTGTGTTTGAAATGTCGTGGTGAATATTGCTAAATTTCCTTGCAATGGCGTGAAAATATGACGTCGTGTGATATTCACCATGAAATCACGTGACATTGTTGCAATTTTTTATTTTCAAAGCGCAAAGCCAAAGACAAAAATATACAAGTATGAATATAGAAGAATCTGCTCATAAGTAAGACAGTTATGCAATATAGAATCAACAGAAGATCGTGTTCTTGAGCACAATATACTTATCCCGTCAAGAGGAGGATTTAGCGACCATCTTCATTTATTGCGACGCCTACATTTTTTTTTTTTTTTCGAATTCTCGGACATGAAAATATGCTGTTCTGTCTGCTAACTTTGCGATGAAATCAGAATGTGAAGGCACCGACAGTTTCTTTGATTCTTAACCAATGAAGAAGATGACTGACTTCAATGAATATATCATGTCTGGAGCCCATATGAAATGATCGCAGGCGGCGTGAGCGTCCAAAACAGGTTTTGAATCAAAACAAAGAAACAGTACAAAACAAAACCTATAAAAGCAGAAGATCCATTTGGAAAGGTTAATGGCAAAATTCAATGCATGAAATTGCAGTCTGCTGCTCACCGGTAAAATACCGACAGTCGTTTTTCCAAGAAATTAAGTCGAACTTTTTTTTGGGGGGGGGGGATTACAAAATGTTCAGCATTATTTGAGCTGTCTAGAACTGATCCATTTATAGAACTTTGATGATGATTACATTATTTGTGATGGATATGACATTTTGCCTCGCAGGTTAATATATGGTTTGTTTTTCCATGTTGGTATAGTTGGCGATAGTTGACGCTTTCAGCAGTTTTCCAAATGAGAGCAGATGTTAAGCGTGGATTCAACGCGATTTCTTTCAGTTTCAGCTAGGATTCCTGATTACTTCTGATAATTATATAAGCTGCATTTGTCATCGTAATAAAATATATTTTCCTTTTTTTAAACACGTAAGCGGTTCTCAGTTCTATTTATATAAAAGGAATCTCTGTAACTTTCAGTTATTTCTTCTTCAAACTTTTGATGTAGCTAATTTTAGAACAAAAAACACAAAAAATCATTACGTGGTAAAATACCGGCGACTGTATTTCTCTTTTTGAATTATGGGCTGGCGCATCAACCAAAGTTTTGTAGTCTTATGGTCTGTGGTTCGAATCTTTTTCAGTAAACATACAGATGCAAAAAAGAAATACTTGTTGCCCACTGGAAAGTTTGGATGGACAATAGAAGGAGAGAGACGGCCATGAACCATAGTGGTCTATTAATGATTTAGAGGAAGTTTAAACGTCCCTTGCCTTCAAGGTATTTCAAGTGAATACTAAAATTTGACAATGTCTATGTATTTAATCCTTTCCTGTGTGATTTGAAAAAAAAGCTGTAAAACTGTTGACTTTGATTGCTACCAGCGTTAAGTAGAATTATCCTGATTTTCTCTTTCAACGACAGAAATCTGACACTGGCCCCCGTCCCCTTCCCCCTCTTCCTATTTCTGTCTGTATGTCTCTACAGCTGCCCTACCCCCCCCCCCCCCCCCCCCCTCTGTCTGTCTGCCTGCCTCTCTCTCTCTCTCTGTATGTGTGTGGATGTGTCTGCGTCTCTCTCTCTGTATGTGTGTGTGGACGTGTCTCTCTCTCTCTCTCTCTCTCTCTCTCTCTCTCTCTCTCTCTCTCTCTCTCTCTCTCTCTCTCTTTCTCTCCCTCTCCCTCTCTCTCCTCCTCTCTCTCTCTGTGCACGCACGCGCGCGCGCGCACGCACGCGTGTGTTGTGGTGTGTTGTGGTGTGGTGTGGCGTGGTGTGTGTGTGTGTGTGTGTGTGTGTGTGTGTGTGTGTGTGTGTGTGTATGTGTGTGTGGTACGCGCGCGCGCGCGCGCGCGCTTGTGTGTGTGTGCGTGTGTGTGTGTGTGTGTGTGTGTATGTGTGTATGTGTTTTTGTACGTGTGTGTGTGTGTGTGTGTGTGTGTGTGGTGTGTGTGTGTGTGTGTGTGTGTGTCTGTGTGTCTGTGTTTCTTCTGTGTGTGTAGTGTGTATATACGTGTGTGCGTGCGCGCGCGCGCGCATGCATGCGTGTGTGCGTGCCTGCGTATGTGCGTGCCTGCGTATGTGTTGTGTGTGTGTGTGTGTGTGTGTGTGTGTGTGTGTGTGTGTACCATCCGGTTTCCCATCCTTTCTCATTATTTGTACTGCCAGTTGTTCCGCGACCACCACCACCGCCGGCCCCTCCCCCCCCCCCCCTTTCTTCTTTCCCCCTCTCTCTCTCTCTTTCTCCTTCCCCCCTTTTCTCCCCCTTTCTCTCTGTCTCTGTTCTTTTTTGTGACTTTCTCTCTTTCTCTCTCTCTTTCTCTTTCTCTTTGCCTTTGCCTTTGTGTTTCTCTCTCCCTCACTCTCTAGTCCCTTTTTCTCTCTCTCTCTCTCAGTCGCCCCACCCCCACCCCTCTCTCTCTCTCTTTTCTTCCTTCCTTCCATCCTTCATCTACCCCCATCCCTAGACCACACCCGCCTCTCCCCCCTCCTCCGTTTTCTCATCCTTTCATTTATTTGTTCTGCCAGTTGTGTTCCGCGACCACCACCGCCGGCCCCTCCCCCCCCCCCCCCCTCCCCCCCTCCCCCCTCCCCGCCCCTTCTCTCTCTTCTTGCTTTGAGTTTGTGTTCTTTCTTTGCAATGCTCAACACTGAACTGTTTTTTTCCTTGACTCTGTTTGTTAGCTGATCACAATATCCTGATGAAGCCTGTGGGCGAAAGCTCGAGTTTTAATGTTTAATTTTAGCCTTGTGTGGAGAAAAGGTGGGTGGAACTTTTTTTTACCTGTATATATATAATATATATATATATATATGTGTGGTGTGTGTGTGTGTGTGTGTGTGTGTGTGTGTGTGTGTGTGTGTGTGTGTGAGAGGCAGCTTCGCAATTTGCCTCTTTCTATAAAACCACGTTTTTACGACCACGATAAAAAAAAAAAAAAAATGCTGTATGGTTATGACCACGCGCATCAATCAGGACGCCACACTGGCTGGAAACTGTGTCAAGAGTTCATCAATGTTTAACATGCATACAGAGGACAAAGGCGGGGAGGAACTAGCATGCCATTTGTCATAATTCATACCAGCTGCATCGTTGCTCATGGTGTGTAAAAACGCAGTAAGCGACATCTTGCCCAGCGATTCCATCTTGGTTAGCCTCATTTTTATTCATGAACGAAACGAAGCTTTCTGTCTCTTTGCAGGGAGTGGGGTGGGGGGTGGGGGTGGAGCGGAGGCGAGAGAAGGGGGCTGTGGGGAAGGAGGGGGAGACTGGAGGAAGTGCTTGAAGGAGTGGGATGTATGGTTAGGGGGGGGGGGGGGACAGGATAGCACGTCTGACCCTGTTCTGCTTCTGTAACTCATCCATTGGTCAGCAGTGCCCATTCCAAAACGGGAAGAAGGAGATGCTTGTCTGTTTGTTTGTTTGTTTGTTTGTTTCTTTTGGGGGGGGTGTTTGTTTACTTGTTTTAATCATTTTTTCTTCTACATCTGTCAGGTGCAGACACAAGTATCAACAAACAAAAAGGTTGTTGTATAATTATCCTTCTAGTTGAATTTGTGGGCTGGAGAGGAGTTGTAGAGGGAGAGACGTTGTTTGTTTCAAACTTTCTCCATGTGCATCTCTCAGGTGCAGAGATATCAATGCAACAAACGCA
>JADBJO010016512.1:10000-25513 GCA_016801955.1 Conus betulinus | reverse complement strand
AAATAATTGAAAAGTAAGAGAGTTCGAAAGCAGCCCTGGACAGAACCCGAACTTGAAGTATGTGCACCATTTCCCAGTAGCATCTTGTATAAGAACCGCACCAGTTCGCTTTGGAGTGCCAGATGTTGGATGCGTTGATAAGCTTCTATTAACCGACGTATCTTCATTGTGTGCCCACAGTACTTCCTGACAGTCTCTGTTGAACGCCTTCTTAAGTCCCCGAAGACGTGGTAGAATTATCTCTGCTGCTGGAGATATTTCCGGCAAAATGGTACTCAGCTTGAAAACTGATGTTCGATAGTTCTTTTGCCTTTGCTGAATCCAGCCTCTTTTTCCGCAATGATGATATTTGCTTGCGGTTGGTCAATCTATATGCAGAATGATTTGTAACATACTTTACTGGCGTGGCTGATCGGGGTTATAGTGCGGCAGTTTCTGGTGGTGCTGAAGATTTCCTTTCTTGGGAAGGGTGATGATTACCGACTGATTCCATGGTGTGGGCCACTCCCCAGTGTGTCAGATTTTGTTGCTGATGGCGGTCGGGATATCAGTTACTGCATCTCGGCCGTGTTTCAAGGGTTCTGCAGCGTTGTTGTCAATGACTGCAGCCTTTCCACTTTCCATCGATTTCAGTGCAGCTATAACGTCGTCTCCCAGTTTGAAAAGTCATCATCCTCGTTTGATGAATTCAGTGCTGTTAAGAAATTAGAATCTCCTGTGCTATATTGTAAAAGTTCAGAGCGATATTCAGTTCACAACACAGTGATGTCTTTTTCCTGCGTGAGACAGTTGCCATCTTTGTCCTGAATGATGCTGACTCCGGTTTTAAATTTATTTATTTATTTATTTATTTTGTTTATTTATTATTATTTATTTATTTTGGTTTTTATTTTTATTATTATTATTATATTTATTTTTTATTTTATTTTGTATTTATTATTATTTTTTTTTTTTTTGGGGGGGGGGGGGGGGGGGGGGGGGGGTCAGGTCCTTCGCAATTTATAAAGCTTTCTTTGTGTTTAGTGCTGTCCAGGTCTTCTTCAATATCCTCATACAGTTTTTTGAGTCAGCTTTCCTTTACGTTTCCATTTCTTCTCTGATTCTCTTGTTATTATGACTGTGTTTCTCCCTGTCAGTTTTCTTTAGCAGTGTCAAGGTCTTAGTGACACCCATCACCAAGACGTTGCTGGAGGATCGATGGTTTCGATTTCCATCTGCTTATTCCTAGGACCCCTTTTACTGTTTTGTCATCACTGGACTGAAATGCTCGTGAAGGCTCATGATCTTCTAAGAGAATTAGTAGGACGAGCCTTCCTCTTGTGGTTGCGTGGAATTCTTCACCAATATCAGAATGTTTCAGTTTGTCAGAACTAATTTTGAGACGGCTGTTTTCCATTCTCTTCTTGTTTTTCAAACACACTTTAAAGTTCGTCATGACCATGTCGCTGTCACTACCAAAAATCAGCTTCCAAAAATGTTATTGTTCTAGTTCTGTTATGTCAAAGGGGTACAGGTCCTTCACAAAGGATATAGTGTGACTGCGGTTATTAGCCGTTTGGGGAAGCGTCAAATTCGTCAGGATGGTTTTATGTTTACCGAGAGTTTGGATAAGAACCAACGCATTATCACTGGCAAATTCTGGCGGGCGTAGTCTCTTTTTCATTACACTACACTACAGTACATTACACTACACTATGCTACGCCCAGTACACTTCACTACAGTACTCTACGCTACTCTACAACACCACATACACTACACTATGCTACAGCTCACCACTCCATACCACTCCACATCATTTTATACTATGCTATTCTATGAAAACACTGTGCTATGATATGCTGTGCTACGCTACGGTACACCAAACCATACATACCATATACCATACCATACCATACCATACCCATACCATACCATACCCCTTGTCTACTCTGCTCTGCTCTGCTCTACTCTGCTCTGCTCTGCTCTGCTCTGCTGTGCTCTGCTCTGCTCTGCTCTACTCTACTCTATACCCTACTTTACTCTACTCTATACCCTGCCGTGAGTGCATGCAGACGTGAAGGCCTACATAGACCCTTGCGATCCGAGCTCGCACACCGAGCTGAACGAGAAAGAGCGAAGCACGGGCTTCAAGACCGAGTATCCGGCCAAGCCTTATGTGACATCACGCTCCAATCCGGGTGGTACCGCTTCACCAGTCTGGCGGGCGGCATGATGCCTGAAACCTGCCCCAGCATCTGCAGGTAAACGTTGATGGACATGAAGGGCGGTGCACACACACACACACACACACACACACACACACACACACACACACACACATATATATATACTCACCACACACATACAATGACAACAGTGGCACAGCCAATATAGGTAGGCACTCAAGGTCTGACCAGCGCGTTGGGCTAATGCACAGGTCAGACATCTGCTAAGGTGTAGCCATGAGACCCTCTTCTTCAATTCT
Organism: Conus betulinus; assembly: GCA_016801955.1. Lineage (NCBI taxonomy): Eukaryota > Metazoa > Mollusca > Gastropoda > Neogastropoda > Conidae > Conus > Conus betulinus. The sequence continues at coordinate 23,048 of JADBJO010016512.1, read as the reverse complement.
CTCATCGTTGTGGACATTAATCACAACAAACAAGTAGGGTAACTCTACATGTAAGCCATGGACAGCACAGTATAAGGGCTACTGAATGATCTACCAGTTTATAGAGGTGTGTGTGTGTGGGGGGGGGGGAGGGGGGGGGTAGATGGGTGGAAGGCTTATCTTCCTACAGTAGAAAGAAACTCGTGGGAGAGCGTGGCAGCAGAGAGTCCTCAGAAGAGAAGCCCCCTTCAAGCAAGTGTTTCGGCCCTTATCTCCTGACACTCCTTGTTTTGCTCTTTCATGATTTTCTTTTGCTTCTTAGGGTGGCACTTTTAGTTAGCTTTTTGAAAACTCAACAAACATACTATGGTATTGCACACCAGCCTTTTTTCTGGTATAGCATTCTTCTTAAAACCGAAAGGCAGAGGAGTCAATTTACCACTTTCCGCGGTCACTGAGGAGAAACAATCAGGTTTCGAAATACCGGTATCTGACCAGGAGTTATATGTTAGTGAGCTTTCTTCCCCATTGGAGATGGTCTCCTCCTTGGAGACTATAAGCTTGCTGAAGTTCATTTTGAGAAGCATTTTTATTATTCCCCATTCACCCACTCAAGCACATACTGTCAGTTAGGCAGAATCATCTACCACTGCAGATATGAGGAGAGCTGTTTCATGAGGCTGTATGCAGACGTTCCTACAACCCCCCTAGCTCCAATTTCTGCAGTGAGGACTTTGACCTGATAGCCTTCTCTCCTCAGGCTGTTTGCCAGATCAGCATACTTTTCAGTCTTGTAGATTTGAGCTGCCTCCATTCTGTTCTCATATGGCACCGTGAGCTCGATCATGATCAGCTGCTTGGTTGACTGAGAGTGGACTACTATGTCTGGTCTCATGCCACTCTTGCTGATGATCTCTGGGTGACTCTCGATTAAAAAGGAAGAAGAATTTCTCCCCCACTTCATATTGTTCAGTTTCAGTGTCATCAAGGAGTCACTGCGTGCGGACTAGTCCATATATGCCACACCACATCCGCTAAGTTTTCGACAGCACGGCACGATGCGCAATGATTTAAAGCTGATTGGTGATAATCATGAATTAATGACCAAGGAGGATGAGAATTGAAGAAGGGTCTCGTGGCTACGACTAAGCAGATGTCTGACCAAACTAAGCATTAGCCCAACTCGCTGGTCCAGACTTGGGTTAGTAACCTACCTAACATTGGCTGTGCCATTATTATGATATTATTACTATTATTGTTGTTATTGTTATTGTTATGATGATGATGATGATGATTGTTGTTGTCGTCGTCGTCGTCGTCGTCATCGTCATCATCATCATCATCATCATCATCTTCCATGGCACAGTGCGGCACGGTGGTACCCATCTGGTTGAACGGCACTCACCCATCAGTGGCGGACGGCATCGTGACGATGAAGGTGTGTGCGCCACTTTCCATACAGAGTCCCGCTATTTCTCACCCGTGCTGCGAGCACTCCGCCTCCATCGGGGTGAAAGAACTGCGGCGCCTTCTACGGTATACTACCTGTTGACCCACCCCAGCTGTCCTATGGCCTACTGTGCAGGTGAGGTGATGAGGGTTCAATTCTTGCTGGGGCAAAATTTAGAAAGAGAGGGGGTTAGGTACCACCAAGGACATAGACAAAGTACGGGACAAGACAAAATGCATTTCGACCTCTTTGGTCTTCTTCAGGCAGGGAACAATAAAACATTAGGACAGTCAAAACGAAAAGAACGAGATACCACTTTAACTTCTCATATTCGCCGCCACGAATGAGTGTGTGTGTGTGTGTGTGTGTGTGTGTGTGTGTGTGTGTGTGTGTGTGTTTTATTTTGCGTTTGTAAGTCACGTGTATGAAAAGGTGAGTCTGTATTATCGCATGGCAGTGCTTGAGTGGTCTGTGTGTGTTTGTTGTGTTGTTGTTGCTGCTGACTGTTGTGATTTATAGTCTGTTCACACTTGGTGATATTGAGACTTTACTGGGGGAGCGGGGGGGAGGGGGGGGTGGGGTGGGAGGGGGAGGAGGGGGGAAGGAGGAGAGACAGAGGGGAGGAAAAGGTCGTGAGAAATCATGTCAAGAACAGTACAAATTTGAATATAAACTACACTATCATGATCATAAAAATACGCTAATTTGAGATTTGAGAAATAATTTTTGCAACCTCAACAATTCGGCTGAACTAAAAAAGATAGCGTGAATCGGTTTAGATTTCGAGATTCAATGTTTGCTTTTGAATAAAGAGCATTCAAAAATGGGGCAATGGAAAAGTAGTATATGTTCACCAGATGATGGCTTAGAACATGCACACGCTATATTTTGGGAATATTTGGTCTTCCAAGAGTTCAAACGTATTTGTATATTAAACTAGAAATATGTCTAGGATATGTTTCCATTACACATTTATCTTGAGACTTCTCAATTCGGAAACAGCTTTCCAATAAGAATGTATTTCATATATATCGAACTTCAAATTATTTTTTGCAGCATTGCCCATTACCCCGCGTTTGGCTAGTTTATCTGCTGTTTCATTCCAATAAATACCACAGTGTGAAGGAAGAAGCAAGAAGTCTTTCAGTATCTAATTTCAGTCGAAAAAGAAGTGGTTGAGGATTCAAATGTTGAATATCCCAAAAAGAGCTCAACAGCTAGGTTATTTTAGTCCCGTTCGAAATTACACGAAAGATTCTTTTGAAAAATGCAATATTGAGGGTCATTTCACTCTCACCTGCCTCCTGTTGTTCCCCCGGGTGCCTCCATGGGAACATAGACAAACTATCTTTGATGTAGATTACACTGATGTCCGGAAAAATGATAACATTAACATTTTAACCTTCTAAAGTGAGAGAAAACTTAGAACAAAAATTCCTATTCATTTAACAATTTTTACGGATGGTTCCGTTTGCCAGTTAAGTGGCAGGTTCAGGTTTTGTTATAGGTCCGGCTTTAAAAGTTCAAAAAGCATACAGCCTTGGAAAAGGATTTTCTAGTTTTTACGGCAGAATTGTATGCTATCTCTTATGGCGTTACTCTTTATTTGTGATAGTAATCATTCTTTATCTGATAACACTTATTTTGTGTTGAAAATTTCTAAGGCGAGTGTTAGATAGTTTGAAAAAACTTTGCGATGTTAAAACAAGGAAAGATGTCATCTTTGAAATAAAGCATCTAATTAATTACATTCATTTCCACAGGAATAAATATAGTTTTTAAACATATCAGTACAACACTATGTTAATCTCCGGTCAGTGAATGGTTTATCAATCAGTCAGTCATGTGTGGTGTGTGTGTGTGTGTGTGTGGTGTGTATTGCCCCAGTCGTGTGGTGTCTGTGTGGTGATGTCTGTGTGCCGCGTGCAGTGTGTGAACTTTGCCGTTGACCTTTATATAAGCTATCACTTACGCTATTATAACCCATGTTAGCTAGCAATAGAACAACGCGACTGATGAGATGGTACTAAGTTATCCCCCGCAAGACGACCTTTCCAATCAACGTAGCGGACATAAACTTTTATACTCACGCTCCCACACCAAAACCTACCCTTTTCGCTTTCTCTCTGTCTAGGTCTGTCTGTCTGTCGGTCTGTCTGTCGTCTCTCTATACTCTCTCTCTATCTCTCTCTCTCTATCTCTCTCTCTCTGTGCAGCTACTGGTTAGTGTTAATCATGTCCTGTGTGTCCGTGTCCCAGGTAACAAGTAGCCATGTCCTCTTGGGCAGTAGCGTCTCCCTCCGGCTTTCCTCCCTGCGAACAGGTGAGCTCACGCACACACACACACACACACACAACACACACACACACACACACGACACACATACACACACACACAACACACACACACAGCACCACACGCATTGCGCTCGAGCGGTGCGCACACCGCACACGTACACACTTACACATTGGCCACAATACACACTTCAACACGCAAACACACGCACATCCCACCCCACTACACAAACAGAAAACACAGGCAACACAGCACGTAGAGAGAGAGAGAGAGACGAGTAGACGAGAGAGACCCCCCGAGGAGAGATGAGCACCGAGATGACGCGATTGAGGACGGCACGGAACAGAGCCAAGAGAGGGATGATGCAGACATGACAGACAGACAGACCAGAGATAGAAACACAAGACGGACCAAGATACAGAACACAGAGTAGAGACAGAAGACAGAGAGACAGACATGTAATAGAGAGACAGACAGACAGAGACTTAGACACGAATCAGAGGGCGACAGTAGACACAGACAGGTACAGAAGAACAAGAGAGACAGACGACGGGGAGAAATGGGAGCGAGCGTGGTGGGGTTATAACACAGGCCTACGGTTGTCTTTTCTTTCTTTCTTGCTTTCTTTCCTCTTTCTTTACTTTCTTTCTTCTTCTTTTTCTTTTCCCAGAGGTCCTTTACCAAAATAGGACACGGAAACACGAGTCCTTGCCCGGACCGGAATTTGTGCGTGGGCACCAACATCCCTTTCCACTTCGATATGTCACATCCATCTACCCCCTGCGCATGACAATGAACGCCGCTTGGAAGGCATGGGGACCCCACTTTCAGACGGCACAACGCCAGACGCGCAACAACTCCCGTGTCAGACCTTGCGTGAACACCATGCGAGTGGCACAGTTTGGACGCGTTCACCGCGCTCACTTCTTTTATAGGGTCATATGGGGACCAGCGTTTATCAGTTTCCCTCTGGGAACCCCCTCCCCCTCCCCTCCCCCCTGTGTTTTCCCCCCCTAGTGGGAACGTTGACCTCTGGTCGTGTGTGTGTGTGTTGACTGTGTGTGTGGTTTGTGGGGTTGTGGTGTGTCACCGTGTCGAGTGTGGGTGTGTGTCGTGGCGTGTGTGTGTTGTCGTGTGTGTATGAGAGAGTTGTACGTTTTTTGTTTTCGTCCATTTCACCTAGTGTTTGTGATCTGTTGGGACCACATGACGCGAGGTGCATGCATACGATGAATAAAAGAAATGAGGAAAATGAATAAACCCTATAAGGATGGGAAATGCAAAAAAAAAAAAAAAAAAAAAAAAAAAGCGAAGCAGTTGGGATATTCAGTTGATCACAATAGCTTCATAGGTGCTGTGTGTGCCCCCCCCCCTGCCGTGTGTGTGTGCTTGGTTGGCGTCTCCGGTGTGTGGTGTGTGGGTGTGTGTGGGGGGCGGCGTGAGTGTTTGTGGGTGTGTGTGTGTGTGTGTTGTCGTGTGGTGTGTGTGTAGTTGTGTGTGTGGGGTGTGCTGTTGTAAGTAATTTCTTTTTGTACATGAGGTGTTTTGAAAGTTAATAGCTTAAGTTCCTCCATACTGCTCTGCCGTGATTAGATGTGGCATTAACGAAGAATAAAGTAAAAGGCATAATTATTGTCCGCATTAACTGTTGGGTGATAGTCGACAATATTAGAACCAGGTTTGTGCACTGTACTTCCTTACTCTTGGTAATCTAGTACTATCGGGTCCGTGACCTACACTAAGACGTTTCCCATACATGCATTGTAACATTTTTTACTGTATTGGTTTCGAAGTGAATTTAAACGCATCTATGAATTAAAGTTACTACCTCTCTAGAGTCGCATTTTTCGAATTTGTCTAAATAAGTCTGGGGATGGATGTTGGTCGGGATTGTGGTATGTATCATAACTGTACTAGATATTGGCGATCTGTGCCTTCAACCTAACCTCTATGAAAATCTTGCAGGCCATGCTGTCTAGTTATTAAGTATAAAACATTCTGATAGTAGGTCTAATGAATTGTCCAGTGCAGTTTGTGCCTTCCATATTGCGAGTTGCATCTCCGAGCAGCTTGATCAACTTCTTTCATTTGTTGAATTCCAGAATGTGAGGGCACGCAACAACGACAAAGTCACATTGATTCTTTTTCATCGCTAGGCGAGTGTGACACGTAATTTAATTTCTGTAACTAGTCTCACTTTAGCGGATTTTGTTGCGTTTCAAAGACTGTAAGGCCAGAAGTGCGGGGTCGGACGGCATTTGAGTCACTGCTACAGTAAACGTTGTTGCCCATTTGTCTATGGCAGAAAGATTTAAAAAATCATATTTAGGGAAATTGTGTGGGGTGGTGTGTGTGTGTAGTTGTGTGGTGTGGTGTGTGTGCTGTGGTGTGTGCGTGTTATGTGCAGGTGTATGTGCATGTCCTTGTGGGTGTGTGTGGTGTGTGTGGTGTGTGTGTGTTGTGTGTGTGTTGACAGACATGACAGACAGAAGACAGACAGAGACGAAAGGTTATTGGACGCAAAGGAAGGGCGGAGGGTTAGAGGAAAGGGGGGGGGACGAAGGGAAGCAAGGGACGGAAGGAACGGGGGACGAAGTCATCAGCATCACCAGAGGGACTTGTTGTTTTCAGGTGGGCTGTCAAGATTCGGGGCAGGGTACATTCGACCACACGTCCAACATGAGCAGTCCTGGCTGACCAGTCCTACACTGGGCTGGTATCCGGGGTCAGTCTCTCATTTGATTGTGTGTTTCTTGTTATCTGTCTGTCTGTCTGTCGTCTGGTTGTAAAGCCCGTGTCAGACGAGGGCGAGTCTTCACCGATCTTTGCTTTCACTTTTCGACTATCTCGACAGTTGGATATCATCCAGTTCAGTGTGAGAGCAAACAAAGAGCGGGTGCCACCCCCTCCCCCCTTTCCCCCACTCCACACCCGTGCAGGAAAGTTGAATCGTGCTCAAATGTTTTCAGGTGAGGCAATCAGCGAAGGTGTGATGACTCGGCCAGTTTAGGGTGTTGAAAAAAATCGGTGCACATTGCAAACCACTACTCTCCTTTCGGTACGAGTTCAACTTGTTTTGTGGTTATTGAGGTTGTTTTTGTCCCTTTAAGTACAATTGCACACAAAAATTGAAAAGAATAAAGAATCCGTCTTCGCATAGAGTGCTATGGAAAACATGTTCATATTGTGCTGCAGTACTCCCTTCACTGAAAGTAAGAAACTGGCGAACCTCTAAAACTGATTGAATAAGAACAGGCAATAAACAGCCCAATAGAGGAATGAGTTCCGATTTTAAACCTCCACCAGCAGGAATGAGTTCCGAAATAAACGCCAATAGAGAATGATGTTCCGAATAAACCGCAAATAGAGGATATGACTTCCGAATAAACCGCCCCAATAGACCGGATGAGCTTCCGAACATAAACGCCCGTCGAAGAATGAGTTCCGATACACATAAACCGCCCTTAGAGGAATGAGTTGCCGAATAACACCCCGCCCAATAGAGGAAAGTCGAATAAACCGCCCAGAGAGGAATGAGTTCCGAATAAACTCGCACTTAATAGATGAACTGCGGTTCGGCATACGAGTTATACACCTGCGGTGTAAACATTCTTTTTTTTTTTTTTTTTGGCACAAATGGCTGGATGTGTCCACAAAATGGCAAGATGCGAGAAGGGCGACATCGAATGCAAAAGACAAAACTGTGGTGTCTAGAGCGGGGGAGTGACTCGCTGCTGTGAAACGGGCTTTAGGTCATTACCTCTCTTGGATGCCCGGTCGTATCAGTGCAGACGAGGCAACTTGAGGATAAGCGCAACCCAGGCACGCCGCTCCGAGGCCTGGCGTGTGTCGTACCAAACTTTTGAGCGAGCTCGAGTATTGGGCCACAGTGCTATACGCCTTAATCTCTAGTTCTGCTCCACTTTTGTACCACGAGCCTACCGGCCATTTAGACTGTATTGCACGTGCTGTAATTATGCTGGGCTGTGAACTCTGTATCGTACTAGCCATATGTATTGGCAATGGTATGCTTACTGCCATGTACTGCACTGGGACTGCATTGTCTGTTATGGTTCGTGTGTGTGCCCGTATGTGTACTGCCTGTGTGTACCTTTTTCCCCCCCTTTGGTCGTACCCGATATGTGGTGGTATGGTTGTGCTCGGACTTGTGTATTTGTATCGTTGCCTGCTAGTGTTGTTACTTTTGGTGATGCATGTGTGTAGTGTGTATGTATGTATGTTCGCTATGTATGTTATGGTTCTATGCATGCTTCATACAGGCTAGTAGGCAATTTTGCGTTGTTGCCTGTATCTCTTTCTGTATGGCTGCTGGCTGGATGGTTTGTGGCATGGAGAATGTATTTTGTTTTTCATACAACCTCGAACACCGCGCGCGCACAGCACGACGCGCGCGCGGCGCGCGTGTGTGTGTATGTGTGGTCTTGTTTGGCAGCTGTATTTTGCCGTTTGCGCGTGGACGTGTCGTGTGTTGTGGGTACGCGTCCGTGTTTCTTGTCCTTGGGGTGCTGGTGACGCGAGGGAGATTCGATAGACGAGACGACGAGCCGAGAGAGATTGAGAACACCAAAATTTTAGGAGAAGGAGGAGAAGGGTTAAAAAAAAAAATAAAATAAGCGAAAACTTTTTGAGCGTGGAAAAACGTAAGGATGTCTAGGTGTTCGCTCTCGTCATCACACACACAAACCCACGCATAACACACCACACACCCACGCTCATATACCCACACACAACAACACAAACATTACCACCCACACAAAACCCAACTATCACATTCTTCCACACCCACATCAACATCTACACTTTTTTTTACTCACAACCTTTAACCCCCCATCCCTCACACACTACCCCACTTCAAAAACCATTATACTTACCCCTCCATTTTTACACACACCATATCTCCACACACACACACACACACACCACACAAACACCCATCACACACACAATCTATCACATCCCCCCTCACCCACTACCACGTGCCTCTCCTCCCCCTACCCCCACGCAACACCCCCATACACACTTCACGGTAGTCGAGCAGATCGCTACTTTATATGACGGTTTGAGCGAAAAGGAGGAGACGAAGACGTGACACTGCGGGCCACATCCCACCTTGTGTTGTGACCACCCGCTGTCTGCTGTATACCTTGAGGCTGGACGTGTGGCAGTGAACCCCAGAGGCACAGTTGCTTGGGGTACTGCCACTTCGGCAGTGCTTTTGCTTTCCTGAATCCTAAACTTCTACTATTGTCTCCTTACTCATCTATCTCTCATCTTCCATTCCACCACCACCCCACCCTCTCTATCTCTTCTCTCGCTATAGGAATGTATATTTCCTTTTGTTTCCCTTCGTTTTCTCTTATTCTTCTCTTCGTTGTCTTTCCACCGGGCCTGGGTAGAAAGAGCACGTACGTCGGCGTTATCTCATGAACCTGGTAAAATGTAACTTCCGTTCGGTCGTTCGTTCTCTGTCCGTGATCTCTTAGACTCGAGCCTAGCTGTCTACTGTCTCGCGCCGTCTCCGTTTCGGTCTGTCTGTCTTCCTCTCTCTAGACAAGAAAGCAATATAACCAGATATATCGAGTATTACTCTATCGATAGAGAGTATATAGACTATATATCTACCTAGTTGGGACCCACCCCACATTTCACAGGGTCCTTCATCCTTCACTCACCTTCCTGTCCTTTCCTTTCTTTCCTTCAGGCCCCAACTTTTTCGTACATGTCACGGCACACGTAATGGAGTGCACACGACCAGACCAGCTATACTCCGATACCTCGACTCATCGAAGGGCTGAATAAGGCTAATTCACGTCATTGGATCTAAACCCTCCTCGCTTACTATTGTTGATACGCACAGTACCTTATGCCACTATCGTCCAAACGAATCCATTTTTAACCCCATCCGAACGCTCCATGTCAATGAATGATTAAGTAAGTCCTTAATACCTCACCGCCCCCGCCCCTTTTCATATCACATAATTTTCTTGTACCGACTTCCTTTCCCACTCTTCCTCATACTTTACTCTCCTCATTTCTTTTCATCCTTTCCTTACTTCCCTTCCTCAATCTAATGCCTCCTTAATTCTGCCTTATACTGCTGCACTCCCCCTTTATAACCCACCCCCCTACTTTTATTATCTCACTAACATTATACCTGCAGATCCCCCGGTGCTATTCCCGCAGACAAACCCTCCGCGGCGGCTCCGCCACCCCCCCCCCCGGCCCCTCACCGCCCCTGCCGCCCAGTAAAGAGCCTGTGACCACGGACTGGAACCTACACTCCAGGGACAGCGCTTCGGCCCGGGTGGGACGTGCCCATCCGAGTTTATTATCACCCAGTTGATCATTTTCCCCCCATCCGCCTACCATCCACGCCCCTGCCCAATCCCCCTTTACCCCCCGGACGATTTACAAACGCCGTCACCCCCTCCTCCCACTTTGATCCCCCGGCATTTACACGCCCAGGACCAATAACCATCACCACCGCCCCGCTTCCTCCGGAGCGACGGACTTAACTATCTCAGCGACTTTGACCTGGCTACCCACGCGCACTGACGTACTGTTTCTCTTTTGCCCCTATATTCTTGCCTACCCCCCCCCCCCCCGCTTGCCCCCCCCCCCATCGTGTCCCGTGCTGTGCCTCTGTTCCCGGGCCTCTGTCCGCGCTCCTCCCTGATGGTGCTCCGCCTGTTGGTGTTTTTTTCGTGTTGTGTGGGCCCGCCCCCTTTCTGCTTTGCCCTTTCCTGTGTAGTTTGCCGTCCTGTGTGTCGTGCCCTCCCCTGTTTTGCTGCTGGTTTCTGCTTGCGTCGTTTGCTGTTTTGTTGTGCTTGTGTGGGCTGGGATGTGTTTGTGTTTGTGTTTCCGGTGTGTGTGTTGTGTGCTGTCGTGTGTGTGTGGTGTGTGTGTTGTGTTCCCTTGCCCCCCTATGCCGGTGTGTGTGTGTGTGTATGTGGTGTGTTGTGGTGTGTGTGGTGTGTGTGGTGGTGTGTGGTGTGTGGCGGTGGGGTGTGTGTTGTGTTAGTGTGTGTTGTGTGTGTGTAGGTGTGTTTGTGGGTTGCTGTATGTTTTGGTCCCGTGTGTTGCTGTTGTGTTGTGTTTGTGTGTGTGTGTTCTGTTTTGTTGTGCTTTTGTGTGTGTTGTGTTGCTGCGCCTGTGCTGTGTGTGTTTCCTTTGTCGTGTCGCTTCGCCCTGTGTTGCTGTGTGTGTGTGTGTCGTGTGTGAGTGACAGATGTAACGATTAGTGATGCTTGTAGACGTGGAAAAATTGGTGGACGGGGTAAGGGGGGACCCGCCCGCGCCCCGAGGGGGAGAAGGAGAGGAGCGAGCCGGAATGTGAGAGTTTGAGAGGGGTTTGGGACGGAGGGAAGTATGAGGAAAAGATAGGGTGATGGACTATTTGTTTTCGTGCTGTTTTCTATGCCTTCCCCCCCTATGATTCTCTTTCTATCTCTCCCTCTCTTCTTCTCTCTCTCTCTATTTCCTTCCTCCTCTCGCTCTCTCTCCTCGCTCTCTCTCTCTATGCCTCTCTCTCTCTCTCCTCTCTCTGACTTTTTTTCTTGATCTATTCATTTTGGTCTTTTACTTGATTTAGTTCTGTGGCGTCCCTTGCAAACATTGTACCAGGAACTTGTGCTCTGTATCCTTTTCGTGTTTCTTTTTAGTCCTTTCCTTTCGATATTTGCTTTCTCTTTGTCTGCCTTTGTTTTTCATATCGCTCCGCCCCTTCGCCCTCCCCCCAGGACTCCCCGTTGTAACAGCCTTCTCACACATCCCCTGGCCCATCAGTTTCCTGATTTGTTCTTTGCGAATACTTGGTGTATCTCACTCACCTCCTCTTCCTCCACTTCCTCTCTACATAATTCTTCACACTCGCATTGCAAACCTAACACAATAGCCCAACCCTACGCATCCCGAGCCGAGACCCCCCCAAACCGTCGCACATTCTTCCTCTTTTTTTTTTCCCCGCCGCCCACAACACACTTGTTCACGCACACACAAACAGCACCACACACACCCACGCGTGCCGCCGCACCTGTTCCCCTGCGCACCCATTCACACCCCACACATTCACACCGCGTGCGCAGCACTGCGCGCCACACAACACCCCCAAACACACACAACTTACCACACACCACACACACACACACCACCACACAACACACAAACGCCACACACGAAACGACACACCCCACACATACATCGACGACACCCGTTCTCACGCTAACGGCGCATTGCGTACACCATTTACCACGCACACCCACACACACACACACACCAAACACCCACACCCCACCACACACATCACACAAACACACACACACATAAACAAATGCCCATTTAAACCATTCCATGCAGCTCGCGTCGCCCACCTTTTTCTCCAACACGCCGATTACAACTACCACCCACTCCCCACCCTCACACCATATACCCACTCACCTCCCCCACACTCCCCCACGCAACTCACTCTTATCCTCTATATTAAATAAATGCAACCCTCACCCCACACCCTCACTCAATTAACAACCATCCCAATCCACTCCCACTCCAACTCCACCTCACTCCATCCCATACCCCACTCGCGGAGTGATGCCTGCAGATTTCCACCGCATGCGATGCAGGAGCCCAAGTTTATTGCGTTTTGTGTTTGACAGGGTGACCTCAGATTTACACGGCGCCCATTGTTAATCAACACCGGACCCCGGAGTGAGCCATATAAACATCAAACACCCACACACACACACACATTACATCCACCACCCTACCCACCACCCCACCACTTCACACTCACACACACACCAACACCCACCCCACAACACACACACTCAAACTCATCCCATATACACCCCAACCACACCACAACACCATCACCACATCCCCTACACTCCAACCCACACCACCCTCACCACACCACTATCTCCCACAACCCACCACCCACAGACTACCCCACTACTCTTACAACGCCACAATAAACATTTCACACCCACATACATTTCTTAACTTCAACATAACTCTACCACCCACACCCCCCCACCCCAACCCACGTACATTCACCCACCAACCCATACGCCACATCCATCACTCAACCATCCCATCACACACTAATACCTCCTAATCCCACCTAGTCACACACATCACTCACCCACCCCACACACCACACACACCACACATTCCGCACAATCCACCACACAACATCACATACTACACACACACCACACGCACACACACACCACTCACACTCACACAAAACAAAATCACACTCCACACACAACACCACCATCACATTTCACCCCACCACACACATT
>JADBJO010016511.1:30000-35000 GCA_016801955.1 Conus betulinus | reverse complement strand
AGCGTGGATTGGGACTTGACTTTGTTGTCATTTCGTTTTGTCTTATTTCATTTCATTTTATTTTGTTTTGTTTTGCTTCATTTCATTTCATTTCATTTCGTTTCGTTTCATTTTATTCCATTTTATTTCATTTATTTTGTTTTATTTTTCAAGTTCATCTTCTTTTATTTCATTTCATTTTTTAGATGGGCACACATAACGAACAAATTCCAATAAAGGGTTACAAAATCTCTGAAAATAACTCTAAATGAGAAAAAAAGAGCTTTTCAATCAGGCAATAAAAGCGATCGTAAGGTTGTACAAAAGAAACTGCAAACGGAGATTGAAGAATCAAAGAGAGCTTACAAGAGAAAAGTTGAAAACATGTTCCAGAATGGAAATATGCGAGATGCATGGAAAGGAATAAAGGTTTTATCAGGTTCAGGTAAATGTTCAAACCAAAATATTAGTAACAAAAAAAACAGCAAAAGAACAGAAGCAATTTGCAGAAAAGCTGAACGATTTTTACTGTAGATTTGATGATAAAGATTTTAGTAAAGAATTAAGGAAGTGAAGGAAGAACTCCAAAAGCAATGTTAAAAACGATGTTGATGGAAGTGATTCTGTTGTGATTGAGGAAAATGATGTTCAGTTGTTTTTCAAACGTTTAAATGTGAGAAAGCAATGGGCCCTGATAATATCTCTGTGGAAAATTGTTGAAGGTGTGTGCTTCTCAGCTCTCCTATGTTTACAGTCGTTTGTTTACCTGGTCACTTAGAGAATGTATAATTCCTGTTTTATGGAAAAATGCCACTGTATGTCCTGTTCCCAAAAAAACGCAACCCAAGCTGTTTAAAATGATTACCGACCAGTTGCCCTCACATCTGTTGCAATGAAATGTCTTGAAAGAATTGTCCTCAGTTATGTTTTAAAAGATACTACACAGTACCAAGACCCGTTTCAGTTCGCATACCAACAGAACAGATCAACAGATGATGCCACACTCACACTTCTCCATCATGCTTTTTCACACCTCGAAAAACCTGCCTCCTTTGTACGCGCATTCTCTTTATTGATTTCTCATCAGCATTCAACACACCATACAACCACATCTGATGGCAAAGAAACTCATTAACATAAATGTGGGTAACAAGCTCATTCTTTGGATAATTGATTTTCTTACACAGAGGACACAGTCTGTTCGATATCAAAGTGTTGTTTCGTCTTCCAGAGTCATTTCAACTGGCGCACCCCAGGGTACTGTTTTATCACCAGTGCTTTTTACTCTGTACACAAATGATTGTTCAGGAAGTGATTCAACTTTGTACATTAAATATTCAGATGACTCAGCACTTGTAGATCTTTCCAACTCTGATTCTGTTTACTTCAAGGAGGTTCAAAGATTTGTTGACTGGTGCGATCATAACTATCTTGATCTGAATGTAACAAAAACGAAAGAAATGTTGATTGATTTTAGAAAGAATCCAAAAGCTGTACCACCACTTTTTATCAAAGGTGCTGAAGTAGAACGTGTTGAATCATACAAATATTTAGGAACTTTTATAGATAATAAGCTGAATTTTAAATCCCATGTTGAGTATGTCCACAAAAAATGTCAAACCAGATTATATTGTCTTCGCAAGCTGCGATCATTTCATGTGAATACTGACATTCTTCGGACATTTTATTCATGCTTCTTGGAATCTGTTTCTAACTTTCTCATTTATGTGTTGGTATGGTGGGTTGACTGTGAAGAGCAGAAATGTGCTTGAGAAAGTGGTGAACGTGGGAGGAAAAATCGTTGGTGAGAGACAAAAAAAAGTCTGAGTGAGCTATATAGGTGCGTGTTAGTTGTAAAGCGAAGAAGATTACGTGTGACCAGACCCACGTCCTTGCAAATCAGTATGACCTTCTTCAGTCAGGACGAAGATATCGATCGGTTAAATGCAGAAGTGTCAGATTTAAACAAAGTTTTTTCCCCTGTCCATTGATTTCTTGAACCGAGATGGGTAATGTGGCTAAATTATTGTTTATTTGCTGTGAATGTGTGTGACCACAAATTAATTTCTCAAATTGAGATAATAAAGTTTACTTGACTTGACTTGACTTGACTGTGCTTCGGCTCTTCTCCTGTTCCTAAACACTTGTCGTGGACATTTTCGTCAACAGTACATACATATTCACTGTAAGTCAACTTTGCCAAGACCGGTCTTGCTGATGTCAACCGAAGCACGAAATGTCACAGAACGGCTGTTTCATCTTGTATCCGACTCAAAGCTAGGCAAACAATGCCACAGTGAAATGCTGTGTAATGACGGTCTTAAGGTGTGTGTGTGTGTGTGTGTGTGTGTGTGTGTGTGTGTGTGTGTGTGTGTGTGTGTGTGTGTGTGTGCGTGCGTGCGTGCGTGTGTGTGTGTGTGTGTGTGTGTGTGTGTGTGTGTGTGTGTGTGTGTGTGTGTACGTGTGGGTATGCATATTTTTGCATCTTCTATTTTGAAAAATAGCAACAGTAATAGTTTCCCGCCACTGCGTCTGCCACATATGTAATCAGAAGCATTTGAACGCACTATAAGCAACTAGCTCACTGCTGTTCAAATCTTGACATTTGCTGTAAAGCTGTATGTGAGCTGTATGCGACTGCAAGTTGAAAATAAATTTATCTAAACAAACAAACATATTCCGAAACATAGTCCGTGATGGCATGAATATGCACAGACAATAATCGGCACCAAGCAAGGACCCGGATGAATCACACTGTATATATGAACCCTGATCTGTTTCAAGACACGCGTTGTCTGATCGCCATGTTGTGTCCATCGACCTGTGGGTTTTTGTGCCAATTTCAGCCTGTGTCCGAATCTGAAATTCATGCGAGCCATCAGACCGGCCATGACTTGTCATACCTGTCGTCTATGCGCAATACATTCAAGCAAAAGCGTCTGATAGACCAGCCGCCTTGCTGAAGTGGTTTGCGTCGCGGACTCCCGGCTAGGAGGTCGTGGGTTCGATTCCCATCAGAGCTGTTTACTTGTTGTTTTTTTCTGCCCCGATTGGCTCCCACCCTGAGTTGGCTGTGCTATGAGTTTAGGTGAGAAGACTGGGATCACACAGTTGAGTTTCATCCACTTCATGGATGCGTCTTTCAGAATGTTGCTCAAATTTTCTGCCCAACACTGCAGGTGTCTGTATCTCTCAGGCCTGGTTGACGCTGGTGTATACTATGAAAGAAAGCGTAGAGTACAGCCCTGTCATGCACTCATCCTCATCGATTGCCTAAAAAGTCTCAAATTCTCTCTCGCCCTTCATGCCCTTCTCCCATGGTGACCAGTTTCTCTCCTCTTTTTCTTTCCTCTCCACGTCTATGGCCTTGACTCTGTCAAGGTCACCGGCATGGCAAAGTCAAGGGGACTGTCGTTGGACGGACGAGATGGCGCCCTCCGGAAGGACCGCTCATTCACGTCGGCTCCGCGTCAGCAGGCGGTTGAGAAGGTGGTGTCCTGCGTATGCTGGATCAGAACAGGCACCACTGAACACCACTGAAGTGACGCGGCAGCGCATGGCAGTGTCTTCGCTGGCGGGTTGCCTCCTGACGACTTAACACTGACTGCTCCCTGTGGATTGCCGGCGCCAGGGCTGCGGCGGGTCGGACCGGGCTGTGGCTGCGGACGAGGAGTCGGAATGAGCGACGTGGGCGCAAATACCATTGAGGTGGCACAGAAGATGGGATAGCAAAAAAAAAAAAAAAAACAAAACAAAACGAAACACCAGCCAACCAACCAAACAAGAAACCGCCTGACAGAGACGTCAAACTCAATGTCACTGTACTGGGTGTTTCATGATGGTCGCCTGAACCGTCATGCCTTCTACTCACTGTCGCCAGACGAAGCTGCTTTTGAAGGTGTTGAGCGCGTCCATGAACACGTCATAGCTACGCTGGTGTTGTCGGCTCAACTGAGTTCGATCGATGGACCTGGCCGCGTTGATGAACTGCTCCACAGAAATCTGTGAAAGGGAATAAAAGACAAACACTGCTAAATACAAAACGATCTACGCTGTAACTTGCTTTTTAAAGCTGATCGATGGAGGATGATGAAGATGCCGTAACGGAGTTCCATTCTGGTCCGAGACTACATGACAGGGCTGTACTTTTCACTTATTTTCATCACACACATTCTGGCGTCAACCAGGCACGAGAGATACAGACACCTGTCGTGCTGGTCAAGAAATTTGAGCAACATTCTTAACAGATGCATCCAAGAAGTCGACAGAACTGTGTGTGTGATTCCAGTCTCTAATTAAGCGATAGTAAATTCAACTTTCGAAAGGAATCCGCAAAGACCAAAAAAAATCCCCACAAATATGAACGGCCTTGAAGGGAATCGAAATCATGACTTCACAAACCATATGGCATGTGGATTACTTTACATTTGTGGAATTCCAGATCCGTTTCAAACCTAACCCCCATGCACCATCACCACACGATCTGTCACTGGACTGTGTGGGGAATGGTGCCTGTTTTAAGCGTCAGGTCAATCCGAATGGCGTTTTGGCGCGTAACTTCGATAACGCTTGAAGGAAGGGTAGGGTGGATGAGTAGTGCGGAACGGGGGGCTGGAGCTGAAGGGAGAGGAGGGGGGAGAGGGAAAGGGGGCAGGCACTACGATTTCTCCTGGGTTGACATTAAAGTTCTCCCAAAGCCAACTGGCCATTGGGACAGTTAACTATCCAGAGCTTCCCCGCGTCTGGTGCACAGCATGAGGGGAAGGCGGAGCCCATCCCTACCACTTCCGCAGCTTTTAACCTTCCTGAACTGAATTAGGTTCCCGTTTACTGTAGGGTTTTCGAGAAAAAAAAAAAGAAGAAAAAAAAAGAAAGAAAAGAGAAAGAAAGAAAGAATGAAACAAAGAAAGAAAAAACCTTCTCTAAAGGTGGTTCGAACTCACAACCGTCAGCTACGCGGGCAAACGCTCTGGCCATCTGACCACATGCACCTCTTACTATTATGACGACCATTTCTTGTG
>JADBJO010016511.1:22500-25000 GCA_016801955.1 Conus betulinus | reverse complement strand
TGAAACAGAGAGGTTAATATGTTGACAGAACACGCACACACAGGCACGCACACACACACACACACACCCACACACACACACACACACACACACACACCACACACACACACACACACACGCACACACAGAGGAAGTCAGGCAGGCACACACACACACACACACACACACACACACACACACACACACACACACACACACACACACACACACACAGAGGGGGGGGGGAACCTCCCAAGTTTCGTTAAATTCACTTCAGTACTTTTTTTTAACTGTAATCTTGTTAACAAACAAACAAACGAACGACACAAACAGACGCCAGCCAAAACGCAAATCCTTTTTGCAGAGGTAATGAATATCTATCAACTCAACATACCTGCACACCTACTTACCTGCTATAACGTTTCCATTGAGTTTCTGCGTTTGATCATGTACGGGTCTGTGATAAGAGGGCACCTAACAAACCATCAAGCTATTCCAAGAACAGTTATATACACAGGGTTCTCCGCCTCTGAAGGACTTGCAAGGACCACCAAAAGAGGATGGGCTTTTCTTGTGGGACAAACAAATCACCCCCCGGACACAAACAGACAAACCGAAAATCCCCCTGGACATTGTCAGACGCCGTGCGATCAACCTGTCTGTCGTCACCATAACAACAAGACCACGTTCTGCAGGGAACGGTGGAGAAAGGAAGAGCGAGAGAGCTGGAGGTGTGTGTGTGTGTGTGTGTGTGTGTGTGTGTGTGTGTGTGTGTGTGTGTGTGTGTGTGTGTGTATGTGTGTGTGTGTGTGTGTGTGTGTGTGTGTGTGTGTGTGTGTGTGTGTGTGTGTGTGTGTGTGTGTGTGTGTGTGTTGGGCGGGGGGAGGGGGGAGACTAGAGAGCAGTGGGACAAAAGAATGGAAGTCCTTGAAAGATCACATAAAAATGGGGAGAACACACCCTACGGACGAATCATTTTTGTCCGGGAGGCGGAGGGAGAGCGGGGAAGTGGAAGAAGGGCAATCCCCCCCCCCCCCCCCCCCCGAAACTAATGGCTGCACACAAAAATAATTAATGCGCCAAGGCCTTGCTTAAGGAGTCGAGTATATATAGACCGTCACAATCAGACTGTTTTGAGAAGTTTCATTGTGTCTGAAAGTTGATTCTCCTCATTTTCTTTCATATGGCCATCAAGGTACGAGCCAGGTGGTTCCAAGCAGACAGATTAAAATCAAAGGAATGGGACTGTTGGGGGGGGGGGGGGGGGGGGGGGGGGGAGGGGGGCTTCCAGCTGGCTCGAAGACAGGGTCACGGGTGGATCCAAGGCCAGAAATGTGACGTCAACTAAGGGAAGAAGTGCAGATTCTTTGTGGTTGCATCAATGAAAATCCGCCCCAAAACGAAGCAGTTAGTTTGTGGGGAGTTGTTTCTTTTGATCAATCATCAGCTTAACGATAAATGCTGGGACCAGCTCGTGGTAGGACCCAGAACGCTTACAGGATTCTGTAGTGTTTTAGTGCAACATCCTAACTGCGGCGTGTGGTCTGTGTGTCTGACTGTGACCAGGCAGGAATTCTGAAAAAAAAAAAGTTGGTGGCAGAGGTGGAGGTGGGGGGTGGAGGTAAGGGGATGGAGGAAGGTGGAAGTGAATGGACGCATGGGGGTATGGGGATGGGGAGAGGAGAAAGGGGGGTGGGGTGCCAAGGCGTCCTTTTACCTATCACCCATTCGACCTCTTCAGCACCATAGAAATATGCTGATGACTGAAGAAGAGGGAGGAGGAGTAGGGGGGGGGGGGGGGGGGGGGGGGGGGGGGGGGGGGGGGGGGGGGGGGGGGGGGGTGGGGGGGTGAGGAGAAGCGATGGTCTGGCAGGGGGTAGGGGTGGGGGTTCATCATCATTCAACTGCCAAGAGACGTTGATGACAGGAGAAGGAGGATGAGGATGACGGGAAAAGGATGGAGTGGGGTGCGGCAGACTATCAGCAGTCAACAGCAGAGATTCTAGTGATATGGTTGGGGAGGAGGGAAGGGGCTGGGTGGGGGGGAGTGGCAACCTCACACCCTGAACACGAAGAGAAAAAATGGTGACAGAGGATGAAATCACACTCAACAACGACAACTATGAAAATAATACTAATAATAACGCTAATAGAAATAATTCTGATAATGTAATATAACTACTACAACTTCTCTACTACTACTACTACTACTAGTAATGATAATACAAATATTAAAAAAATGATACAAATAACAAACAATAATATACTAATACTGATAATTGAGAATGCTAAATACTGACAAGTACTAATACTACTGATAATACTAATATTAAAAAAAGATACAAATAATACAACGACGATAACAACTACAATAATAATAATAATAATGATAATAACAATGACGATAATGGTAAAGGTAATGACACCAATATACAAATTGCCATATGTAATAATGACATTAGTGATATTACAACGACTGCTAGTACTGCTGCTACTAATCTACAAATGCTGCTCCTGCTAC
>JADBJO010016511.1:0-15000 GCA_016801955.1 Conus betulinus | reverse complement strand
TGGCAAAATGTTGCTTGAGCAAGGAGAGGAGAGTGTCGAGAGACGGCCAACCTCATCATCAAGATGGACAAATTTTTTGACTGTTTAAATGTTAGGGCCAAGAGTGAAGGCATTCAAAAAAGGAAAGCTTATCTGATGCCATACACTAGTGTCGATGATGAGAGGTTTTCATTTTTGGAGGAACTACTCAGGTACTTCACCGAGTGGAAGCAGGCCATCCAACAGCGGGATGGTTTCAGCCAGACAGAGAAGAACAAGATGTTCATCACTCATCAAACTTTCAAAGGCATGTGTATGACGCTTCGCTCCTTCCCAGAAGCTTGCAGGTATTTATTAACACATGGTGTTGAGTTTGTCCTGAGCAACCGCTTCTGTCAAGACCCTTTGGAGAAACACTTTGGGAGGCACCGGGGCCTTGGAAGGCGTTGTGACAATCCCACCTTGTGGGCGTTTGCCTACAATGAAAACAAGCTCAGAATGCAGCGCAGTCTTGCAATTGCTTGTCAGCCTAAAGGAAACATCACAAGGAGGCGACAGCATGAAGCAGAAGATGAGAGGCAGTTGAGATCAGCTGCAGCCCTCTGAAGAAAAAGAAAAGGCATTAGAAATGTTGTAAGCTCTGTAGGCCTATTGCTTACCAGCATCACTACAAAACTAGTGTTATATCCTCTACACCATCCGTTTTTTCTCCACTGTCCTGCGCATATGTGAATTAATCATATAACTACCACATCCATCTAGAGCATTTTGCGCGCATGAGTGAAATGATCACATGTCTTGCTGTTCTGTGCCCATGTACACATGTTATCAGGTCACCTGAATTTATCCCAAGTTTACCGCACAATTTTGTTCAACATTAGGTTTCACATGAGTGAAAACGACTTAAAACAATTTGCATGTAAGGTGGCAGTTTTGATATAAGTTGGGGTAACTTGACTTAATTTAAACATGCCCACAGAAATGTGTATATAGATCAGTTGATCATGTGATCATCTTCTTCTTCTTCTGCATACACAGGCTATGCGGTCACCCCCATTCTAAGCATACAAGTCAATACAAAACCTACCTACCTAGCCATGGGGGTGGGAAGTGATCAATTTGTACATGTGCACAATCCTCTGGAATCACATGGCAGTCATTTGATATGTTCTTACTTTGTACAGGACAGTGGAGAGTAGTGAATGATGACGATAGGACAGTGGTCCAGTCGTTTGGATGGACATTCTGTTAAAGCTATTGTGCTTTTTCAAGACAGAAAAAAAAATCTTGATAGAGGGTTTTGTTTGCTGTTGTTTTACCTAGATGTAGCCTCCCTGAAGATGGAGTATGGCTACCTTTAAGGTGGGATAAAAAAAAAAAAGTCATACACACAAAAAATCCACCCCCAGGGCTAGGTAGGTAGGTTGTGTATTGACTTGCGGCTTAGGGGGTGACCGCAGGACTTGATAGCCTGTGTAAGAAGAAAAAGAACCTAGATGTAGTAATGATATATTTGCATATAAAATCCGATGGTTAAATGTTGCCTTGCATATGTTACTTAAAGCGTGACTGGCAATTTTTTATGACAAAAATAATGTTATTAATTAAGTCGATGGCTTGGAACCAAAGTAGACTATCCATAAGTAGTCAATTGAATTATATTGATCATATTTTTAAAACTAAGAGCTCTTATTAAAAAAAAACAACAACAAAAAAACTTTGCGGCTTATATATAATGCTGATTATACTGTTACAATTGCTGCAGTCTTTTTGTTGTGTTGTTGTTGTTGTGTTGTAAAAGTTGTTTATTATTGCACAAGGTCAATAATAAGTCAATCCACTGTCTAGAGGCAGTTGACTTTGACTCCAAGCCATTGATGGAAATGTTATTTGCAAATTGCCTAATGTAATGTTGAAGAATTTGAGTTTATTTTGAGATTGTCAACATTTTGAGTTAGGCAGACATTCTTTTTAGGTATCTGTTTTTAGTTAGGGTGGAAAAAGTGTTTTTTTCTGGTTTCCCAACCACCCCTGATTTAAAAAAAAAAGGAATGAAAGATGAATTCAAAGTAGTGCTCCCCATTATGCAAGCAAAAGCATTGTAGCCATCAAGTGACCAAATTTGACTCAACAATTTACAACCCAGTGCTTTATTTTAACACAATTTTTCAAAAGAAAAGAAAGCCGATCAACCACCCCTATTAAAAAGAAAATTGTTTCACAGGAAACATAACTTTTTTGGCCTTATAAGAGGTCCTTTGTACCTGTCTTATTTTTTTTTCTCAAAAATGTAAGCTACATCCTTTATTTCTTTTTGACCTGTTAATTTTTTTTTTTTTTTTTTTTGCAGTGCAAGAGTTTCGCTGTATTTCCTGAAATACATGAATATGGCACAAGTAATAGTCTTTGATTTACCTAGTAAGAGTACAGTTACAGTTTAACCTTGCATTTTCTGCTTAAATTGTTCTGTCACACTTTTATTAAAGATGCCCAAGAAATTTTGAGTCAGCAGGAAAAAAAACTAGGGTAGGTTGGGTAACCGGAGGCATACTGATTTTGGTTACAGCGAACAAGGTGCATCCCCCAAACTTCACCCCACTTTCAGATTTTGTTATGGTGGATATCGCATTCCCCAAACTTCAACCTACTTTCACATTTGTTATTACATTTTGTTACTATTTTACCACTCACATTATAAGCCGCAGTGGTCAGTCTGAAAAAAAAGTAACATCTTTTATAGCCTGAAAAATACGGTAACCATTTTGTATGGCATGTTTAAGCGTTCTGCATCCAAAATACTTTTGTATTATTTCATGAACAGTAAGGCGATATTTTTTTCCTAGCCCAAGACCTCTGCGCTTTATAATGTGAAGGGTTATAATCTGGATAATGCAGCACAACAGTAAGATGAAAGAAAAGAGACCACCAATGAATTCAAACACATTTTATTTAGTAACAAGTGCTTCCGATAAAACATGCTGGTAGGAAAGAAAGTGGACAGGAGCAACACAAATCAAAATAATCAAATATAGTAATGGCTAAAGACAGCATGCTGTTGGTCTTGTAAGACAGTTCACACTAAGCGGATACAAAATAATAAGCTCACACACTCATTCAAATGGTTCACATGATCTGAAATTTCACACTATGCATGAAATCTCTCTCTTTCTTGCTTTCAGTCTGGTAGTGTTAGACTCTCAATCCACATAAGGCCATGAACCTAATGGTATGCATGAAAAAAATAAATAAATAAAGATTTATTCTTGGGAAATCAAGATTTGTCCACAATAAATGGAATTCACACAAAGCGAGTCACAATATATGAATTGCTCTGTATTTCCAGGACACAGATTGCGTGTCATGATTTATGAAATATATTTTGCAATTCATGAACTAAAGTTTCTATAATTCTTTTTTTGGTCACTCTCTTTGTTACAAGCAGAAAAGTGGGCTCCTGGGACAGGGTGTTTGCAACTGCTTTAAGGAACACGTAACCTTTACCATGGGCAGTAGGCAGCTCTGTGATAGGCGACGAAAAACAAATGCTTTATCAAAATCTAGTAACACCTTTGTTATGAAACAAAAAAACTTCACAGTACTACATTTGTCAATACACATACACATGATTTGGCCAATACTTTGTGTTCTTATTCTGTGTCATCAACATTGGGGATTTGTTTCTTTTGTCTCAGGCGTTTCCTAAGACCCTTTTCTCTCTTTTCCTTCTGTGTATTGCGATGGAAATTATCCATGAATGTCTTGCACTTGTGATGAGCTCTGATTTTAAAATAAAAGAAATAATATATCCTTGAAGAGCTTTTGTTTGGTTGTTTCTTGAACATTTACTTTGTACAAAATGATCATGAAATCTAGTTGAAACTGCATCCAGAGATAAACATTTCTGAAGAAGTCCTGAAAAAGCATTGTTGTTGATGAAAATTCTCCAAACAAGCCCCTGAAAGTTGTCTCGAGATTCAGAAACATAAGTTCTATGTTTGGATGCAGTTTCACTAGACCACCTCTGTCAAGTAAGGATGTCAGACTACCTGATTCGATTTGCCACCTGTAGTCGTAAGTTCTTCAACCAAATTAAGCAGTTCTTGCTTTTGCTCTGTGTTCTTCAGTCTATAAGCCTTTTGCTTTATTTTGCAAACTACAGCCCCACCAACATATACAGTAACAGCCCTATCCTTTCCATTTAATTCATAATCAGACGTGCTATCAAGTATCTTTGATTTTGTGCCGCAGTTACCCAGATTCTCTAGAAGGATTTCAAACGTTGCAAAAACACAGCCATGTTGAAACTTTAGGGGTCACAATCTCATCCAGGGGCCACATGTTGTGCTGGTCTGCCACAGCAGCTGAAACTTGGCCCAGGCCTTTTCCTTGATGCTGCTTTTGAAGTAGGCCCCCAGTCACAGTCAGACAGGTCATCAGGAACTGCAGACAGGACAGTACCTTATGTCCTACACAAAGTAGCAAAACAACTTAAAAAAAAAACTTTTGAACCATTACCCGATATAATATAAATGTTTCTTTTCCTATTCTAAACACACTTAATTAATACAGTGCTACAGTGAGAAGCATCTGTGATCTGAAAAGGAAAGAAAAATGGTTTCTTGTTTCCCAAATGACCTTAATTCTTGCCAAACACACTCCCAACCCCCATCCCCCACTCAATTCCAAAACTTTTTTTTTTACTGTTTACCAGTGAGTGGGGAAAAAATCCTGAAAAAAAAAAAAACATCAACAGAATAACAAACACTGTCTTCCTGATTACAAAAGTGTATGAGTCATGGTAAACAATGAAATATGTGGTACTGAATTTGACACAAAAAAAAATTTTCAGTGTACCTTTTAATATAAATTTATTTTTTAAAAGCTGGTCTACTGACCCTATTTTAAAAACTGATTAAACAGGCAGTATTGCCTAAACTGACTTGCCAGCAAACTTCATTGATTGTGGTAAAGGAAATGATAATAAAAATATGATTATTTTTAACCACACTGTGCTTTTTCTATAAAAAGACATTTTCATTGAATTAACAACTCTCTCAATTCACTTTAATCCTAAGAATTTTTTTTTTTTTTTTTTGGGGGGGGGGGGGGATCAAATGAAAACAGATCTGAAAGATGAAACAAGAAAATGGAGTTAATAGAGGGGGGGGGGGGGGGGAGTTCAAAGTTTTTACTACAACTTACGGTCTGCAGATTGGCAAATTTCATGCACCTCAACTGGCATGCAATCATCAGCAATCAACTTTGCACAGGCTTGGTTTACCACATCAAGGTCTACCTGAAGAAGGAGCAGAGAAAAAAACAATAAGGAGCAAAGAAAAAAACAATGTCAAAAGCCATAAACTTAGATGTAAAGGGTACACTGGTAATGAAATAGAGACAAGAATATATTATTTTACTCTATACATAATAAGACGCACATTTTAAAATCACATGTCTTTTCAAATGAAGAGATTTTGTTATATATGATTTAAAAACTTTAGTTTCATAAATACCAAATCAGTGACACCCTTGCAAACACACACCACACACACACACACACACACACACACACACACACACACATATATAATACCATATACATAAAACTACAGTGTTTATTTTTTTATGCTCTGTATGAATGTCTTTCTTCCAGCTCCCTGAAGATGGAGTATGGCTACCTTAAGGTGGGATACAAAAAAACAGCCATACACACAAAATCCCACCCCCAAGGCTAGGTAGGCAGGTGTGTGTATTGACTTGAATGCTTAGATTGGGGGTGACCACAGGAGTTGATAGCCTGTGTACAAAGAAGAAGAAGAAGATGTTAATTTAGAAAACAAAAATCAAAGCAGCATTTACTCACCACACTAAGAGATGTATAGTTCCTTTCCTGTTCTGTGACTTTCAACCCCAGATGCCACCGACTGACTTGAGTCATCTATGTCCTGAAATCATTACAGTTTATTTTTGGTTCAATCAGTTTAAGAAATATTACATAAAATGTACAATAACATTTCACATAAGCCATAAAAAAAAGGTTTGTCGCAGTTTCTTGACCAACTCTTGCTTCTGACTACCAAATCTATTTTTGGGCCAATGATATGGGGAAAAGGTAATAAAATGAAAGCAGTGCAGCCAGTCCTGCAAAACAGATGTGACACAACTGTCAATGACATATAAGTTACAGAATTTCAGTGAGGAGGGGAGGCTGTGACACAACTGTCAATGACATATAAGTTACAGCATTTTCATTTTCATGTGGAGGAGGGGAGGCTGAAACCAACATGCCCACCACCCCTTTTTTAAAACAAGTGAAACGGGGAGCATGTACTTTTTTTTTTTTTAGACTTAAATGAAACTAAAAAGCAAATGAAAAAAAAGTTATTCTGGTGACATTATTTATTTAAATATTTAGTGCTAAGAAACTTAGTAAAAGATAATCAGGTCAGTAGGTCAGCTTTTCTCCCAAAAAAGTGATGCACTAGATATTTTGGTTGTGTTTGTGTTTTAACATCATTATTTGGAAATTTTTTGTAGTTTATTGATAAGGGGTTGGGGGAGGGTCGGGGTCGTAAAAACAAAAAGAAAGTAAAGCTTAGCTCTTCAGCATGGCAAGTTCCAAGGTGTAGGTCTGATTCTTGTATGCGGAGTATGCGGGAGAGTTACAATACGAATGTGTACATATTTTTGTGTGTGATGCTGTCTGTAAAAAAAACATGTGTGTGTGTGTGTCTGTGATGTGCAAATTGTGTAAATGCGCTTTGGGATGTTAGAAGCGCTATATAAATATTCTATATTATTATTATTATTATATGTCTTGGATGTCATTTCTGGTGATAAATTGAGATGGAACTAGAATACATGTACCCAGTAAACATAGAATGAGAAATGCAAAAAAAAAAAAAAACAAAAAAAAAAAAAAAAATGCCTTGCCTGGGTAAACACACACGCCCACCTCCCACTTCAGCCTGGTTGCTCCCAGGTCAATACTTCCAGAATTTCTACCCTGTCTTATAAACAACAGGGGTTGCCTTAGTGGTCATTTCGTCGGAGGTACAGATACTTTATTCATTACTGAAGTAAATGTGTGCTGAGCCCAATGCACAGTGATAGAGCCCGCAGTGACGGTGGTTTCATTTAGATGATCCACTACATCAGTACATACATGACACTGACAGTCAGATTGAAAACCCCCCACAGTGGGGCACCGCGGACTGTGAAAATTAAGGGCCACCTCCTGTTTCTGGAACCACAGGAGCTATCAAAGTTCACTGTCGATTAGTAAACTAGGGGTTCCCTTTCCTGTCACATACCCTCTCTCTTTCTCTTCAAGACATTTATCATTTTCTTCTGCCATCTGTTGCTTCTACATCCCTTCTTTTTTCAAAATTTTTCTCTCCCAGCTCCCTGAAGATGGAGTAATGGCTACTACTTTAAGGTGGGATTAAAAAAAACATGCCATACACACAAATCGCTCCACCCCATGGCTAGGTAGGTAGGTTGTGTATTTGAATTGTATACTTGATTGGGGGGGTGTGACCGCAGGAGTTGATAGCCCTGTCTAACGCGAAGAAGAAGATCACGTATATTCACTACTACAATAACAATCATTTCGCTCTGCATAATTTAGCTTTCTCAGATGATCTCATGCTCATTTTCATATTGATTCTCCAGATCCCCAGGTGTTCTTGTTAGTAGACCCTAACGTCCTGACACAATAATCTATGGAACCGCAATTTCTATAAGTTAAAAACTGCGGGCTTGTCAGTATGATCTTTTCCGAGATGTCTTTCAAACAATCTCACCCGATCTTCTTCACAACTGTCGCCTCTCCTTATAAGATGAGTAAGCGAAAACTTACCTTTAAATGTCATCCGAAGCTCTTCGTCCCAGGGTGTCTGTGGTAGCTGCCTGACGCGCCGGAAGTGCGTTGATTGCAACTGTATTCGCCTCTCCTTCTCCTTTCTTCCAAACCCGACATCGCGAAAGGCTGTCGCTTTGCTGTCCTGCGCTGAGTGTGGGTCCCTCTCACCTACATATCGACTGGGACGGATATCCTCTACACCACATCCCGCTATGTTTCAGACCACACTAGCGCATGATTTAAAGCTTATGGCTAAATAATTAATGACCAAGATGACACGATTTAAGAAGGGGGATCTCTTTGTTTGCGCAACGAATAGCTGACGTCTGACCTCACGCACTAGCGCTGTCATGCACTTTGGGACCTAACCTGGCTGTGCCATTTTTACCATTGTAGTTTCTGTGGTATTGTACCGTTGTGTGCTTGTGTGTGCCGTGGGCGTGGGGGGGGGGGGTGTGCACGGGGCTATACTTATCATGGGCTCCATGGAGTATGACCATGTATCGGCCTCCGCGCGCTGTCTCGTCTATCGTATACTCGTCTAGGCTTCTCCAATAATATACAGCCGGCCTTTGTCTTTAGAAGCGATGCGTTGTAAGCGCTGCCGCTTTGCGTTTCTTCCCCAGGCTGGGTTGTTGTAATCAAACGAACTTGTTTTAAAACTATCTACAGGAGTTGATGGACGTTCATGGGGCGACGGGTGGCTTGCTATAGTGGGACTGCAGCACAGCTGCTTCTCCGAACTGCCTGCCAGTGTGGGTTGCCTGACGTGGTTGTGGTTTGGCTGTGGTTCCATTCCCAGGGCGTCGGCGAAAAAAGGAGTGTACAGAACTGATTGGTAACCTATTCCTGGTGGTTGTCTGTGCGCCTCGTTAGTCCGGTCCTGTGAATGGCGGTAAACTGCGGGTTGGGGTTGAGGTCTACCAGCCCCTGGTGCATATTAGAGCATCAAAATCCTGTGTGGTGCTCGGCGCTCTTCGAGGCGTGTCTCCTTGGTTGTTTAAGCCCAGTCCATGTCGCGCGCCTGCATGTCCTGTCTGCGAAGTTTGTTGCCAGGCGTATCTCACTCCTCGCCTACTCTGCAAACCTTCTCCATGATTTGGTGCTCTTGCTGCGTATGTGTGGATCGCCCATAGCGGGTGGCTGTATTCCAGTGTAGGTCTTGACCATGGTGCGTACGTGGCACTTTGATCGCCTTTGTGTGCAACTCCATGAAGTTTCTTCTGAGAAGCTCACTGTCGGGTCCAGGACGAGAGCATGCCCGCTCCATAGTCACACCTTCACGGGTGGTGGTGCTATTGCCATATGCTCGTGTGTGTATGCTTCTGTGTGTGTGTGTGGGCTGTTCTCATGCATGTATGGGAGTTGTGGGCTTGTTCTTAAAGCATCCTCCTGCCACAGTCTCTGCGAACACACACCCTACACACCACACACACACACCCCAACCACACCCTCAGCCACACACACACATCGCACATGTATAATATATATAATTAATTGTGTGTGTGTATGTCGTAACGCATTTGTTGTCTGTGCGCCACCATCCCTGCAGCGAGTGGTTGTGGATGTATATATGCGCACTTGATGTCTGTATGTGTTGCATCGCATGCTTGCATGTGTGTGCCACGAAGCACGATCCGCATGCGTGTAGCACATAGCGCATGCATCTCGTATATGTGTGTGCATTCCCGATCGTGTGTATGAGTGTGCGGTGTCTGTTGTGATGTGTTCTCTGTGTTTCGTTGTGTCTTGTGTGTTGTGTGGGGCACTCCTTTAAATCTTGTTCATGGAAAATGCATGTTCAGAAAGATGACATGACTAACAAGAACATACAAGGGCAATACCCATAACACACATCACAATATACCACAACAAAAAACAAAACAACACAACACACACACCCACACATGCCACACACGCAACCCATGCACGCTCTTCAACCACACGCGTCCGCGCGCTCGCGGGCCGCTCCAGCCACACGACACCACTACACGCTTTACCACACAATTCCCACGCAAACCATACACTCACCATCTTTTGTACCTCCCATCTTCACACCTGCAGCGCCCCACTCGTATGCATCACCCCCAGTGAACACACGTCTGTCCACCTGATTCTGCAGACATTGTGGTGCCACTGAGGATGCTTCAGTCTTACATCTCATGTCTGTCATTATGATATTGCCTCCACATCCGTTAGGTATCTTTGCAGATGTGGCCTTGAGATCTACTACCCATGTCCTTGGTTTGGTTGGTGTCTGTTTCTTGGTCTTCCTGTAAGTCGATTCACGCTGCATTCTGACCTGATTGTTTTCTGTGCTGCACTGCAAAGACTGTATGGTTTACGCTTGAATCCGATGAACTGATAATGCCGCCTTGTCGGTTGTGTGTGTCGTGTGTGGTGTGTTTCTTGAACCCCATGTGCATGCGAGCTGTTTGCGTGTGTTGAGCGCAAATGAGTTCGACCCGCCAAGATGGCTCCTAAATCCATACATTGTTATATTAGTAGTATCTATTTACTTCCTCTCTTGACGTTCGATCTGAAAGATTGCTTGTGTATAGAGGTTCGATCGGCGTGTGTTCATTTAGATGACTTCAGTGCTTTCGTCACTCAATCGGCCAACTTTAGACCAGTTCTTATCGTCGTCTTCTTCCCCGCCAATGTGTTAGCTCTCTCAATTCCTTAACTCCTCTTTCCGGACGTATATCCATATGATGCCTCTCCACAATGTAAAGATTCGCACATTCTTTCATTCGCCGACAAGCTTCCCATGCCCTCTCCACTGTTTTGACAGTGGTTCATGAGTCGTCGTATGCCTTTTTTATTTTAAATCCGTTGACCAGCTGGAATGCTTGTGGCAGCCGTTTTATCGAATCATCGTGTACTTTCCCACACTACTGAAGTCTGCTAAACTGTGCACCATTATCGTCCTCCTCCGCTTCCTGGAACATTATCATCGTCCCCATTTCGCTTCACAGTGATCCCCAGCCTGACCTTACCTTTGATGATCTGGCGAAACCGTCAATTTGTATAAACAATATCAATTCTGTTTGGGGGTCGCCAGTGGTTCCGTCTACCTGGATCTGAATTTCTGTTTTAAGTTTTGCCTTCTGGCCTTTTCTTGACATTCTTCTTTTTTTTTTTCTTTTTTTTCTTTCCCCAGTTTCTGGAGTCGATAAGCAATTTGGTAGAGTTTGTTTTGTTTTGTTGTTGTCATACCTAGGCTAAAAGACTCCAATGAGATCATCCGAAACAGCTTACAATTACTTGAAACCCCTTATGTTACGCAATGCATCAGCTAAAGGGATGAGATTACATCCGTTGGCGCGTCTTTTTGTTATACTCCCCGCCACGTGGGCAATCCACACCCTACTTCGTTGGAATTTTGGAGACCCGAGAAGTTATGCTAGAGCTGGTGTCCATACCTGAAGACAATCCCCACATAACTATGCAGAGGCAGAACAACATTTGGATGTAGCTTGGTGTTCTAGCCCTATGTCAATTGTCTCTTTACACAGCCTTAAGCAAGGCATGATAGAGTCTTTTTGAAGTTGGTCTGGTCATACTTTTCTTTCCCCCATTGCACTTCGTTTTCTTTGAGTTGCCTCCGTTGCTGGCACACAATCTGTACACAGTGTTCGGGCCAGTCCCATCATTGATATTCCCACACTGTCCTCCTGGAGTACCTTTTGTTTCCTTGACATCGCTGCATTCAGTGGATTATGAGGTGATTTATCACGTCGTGCTCTGAAATAATGCCCGTTCCGCCTTTTCCTAAACTATTGTCTTGCCTGTAAGATCAAGCAGGTATCGCATAGTTTCAACTGATGTATCCTTCGTGGTTCCCCGGGATATCAACCTCATTCGCTTCATTTTGAATTCCTTTCTAATTTTAGAAGATTGCATTGTGGACAGTGTTGCAAGCCCAACTATTGGCCCTAATCATTCACAATCTGCACGCGCAGACAGTAGAGTAAGTAGACCCCATACAAGAGCCCCAAGGGGTACCAACGCGCCAAACACCTTAATTAGAACGCCCCGACACGCCAAATGACAGTTTCAGTTGTTTATATACGTTCTTGACTGGTACCGGACTCACCCTCAGGCCAATTTCAGTAAACCTTTTAAATATGCACACCGGACAAGGTCATGATCTCATCGTACCATACTCTAGGTGAGAACAGCTCCCTAGCAATCCTCTCACCTCACGCTATCAGGGCCTTCAGGCTGCCATACAACTTTGAGAGGCCTCTCTCTCCTCACTTAGACTGAGTAAAGCCGAGGGACACACACCACCACACGCACACGCAACACACAACACACACACCCACACACCCCAACGTTCTGACTCATCATCAAAATTAGTCAACATAGACACAACACACCATGTACACACAACACAAATGGTTTTCCACAACACATAATTTCCTTCCCTCGTGGCAAAAGTACAAAGAATCAAAGCATTTCATGATGTTTTTCCTGCTAAAAACTGGTTAGAAACTGGCTGGTGTGTGTGTGTGTGTGTGTGTGTGGTGTGTGTGTGTGTGTGTGTGTGTTGTGTGTGTGAAGGAAGATTTTTACCATCATGTTTCAAAGTTTAACGTTTTGATTTTCTCAAAAAAAGATATTCCCTCAGCTGTCCATCCCATCGACACCTCCTTTTGACTTAAGTAATGACCCACCAGCACTGTCACCTACAGACTCTTCTTCTCTTCGTCGGGTCGTTCGCTCAGACCAGGAACCCTCGATGCCCTGACGAAGGCTGCCGTCCGGCGGAGGCCCTCCAGAAGATCCTTAGAGTTTTCTTCCCTCTCCCTCTGGTTGGGCCCCTTTGAGGCACAGGCCGGGCCCCTGCGCTCTTCCCACCCTGGCCGGGTCCTCAACTGGTCGAGCGCCACATTGAGATTCTCCAAGGTTGTCTGTCATGTGAGCGGGGATGCGTTGTGCTGCCGTTACGCCCCTTACAAGTCAGGTACCAGCACCTCCGACTTTCGCCTCTTTGCCATCTATCCCATGGCTGGGGTAACGGCTTGGAGCAGTGTCAAGCGTGTCCTCCGCGAGCCGGTGGGCCTGCACACAGTTCCTTCCTTTGTCGTGTGCGGTCTTACTCCTCCATCCTGGACTGATGTAGCCTGTGGCTTTCCTTGTGGGAGAGGCGCCGAGATCTAGTTCTTAATATAGCGCCATGCTCTTCCGCTTCCGTGCCGTCTTTATTCACACCCGGAGGTTGCGTCCAGCATGCACCATAGTCCCCCTGAGAAACACCCCATTAAACGCGTGGTGAGAAGGGGCGAACTTATACACGGTTTTCACTACTTTTTAATACATACGGAAAAGGGATCTCGCCAGACTCACCAAGCAGTACCTCTGCACACCCCTACTACTCACCACGATTAGAGAGCCCCGCCACCACCCTCCTTGCCGTGCCACCTCGACTGACGTGTTCGGCAGCCAACGGGTCGTGTATCCGCTCCTTCAAAGCTTCACCCACAGTTCAGGACGCAGTAGAAGTGACAGGCAGGTCCATACACTCTTGGACAACTGCCCAAGGCCCAACAGTCCTAGGTACGACAACGTGAAATTGTCAGTGAGACTATCGCCCAGGATGGAACGTGGCGTGCGGGTACGTAGTTGTCAGTTGCTTGTTTATAATGCGATGGGAAAGGGTGCAAAACGGAACGGTAGGGGGAGGCAGGCAAAAAGTCAAACCAAAGTGACGGTGAGCTCTTGTCTGTTGCGACCTCTTGTTGTGTGGTTTTTTTGTTTTTGTTTATTTCGTTTTTAGGGCATTCGTAGTCGTCTACCGAGTCGAACAAGAAAATCCGCGTATCATCTTAACGGATGTGGCGGGTGAGGGTAGGATTCTTCCTGCGAGAGATGCACTTCTGCAGCGTGATTTGCAACTTCGTGAACCACTGGAAACAGACTGTAGCCGATCGACCGTGTGGCGACATCTTGGGGCCAAATGGACAATTGCCAGTTCGCGAAGTGGCTGCTGGTGCGCTACATCCAATCCGTGCTAAGGTGAGCCTATGTGTGTGCAGACAAGTTTATGGTATGCCTCCACTGGGGCGTCTTAGTGCAAGAAAATACTACTTTACCGATTCTTAGTCCTTGTCAGCCTGCAACTCAATTACGCTGCACATAGCCCACTGTCGCATTGCCAAAACGGAAGTAACGATTATGTTGCGCCGCTCGGACAGAAAAA
Source organism: Conus betulinus (assembly GCA_016801955.1). Lineage (NCBI taxonomy): Eukaryota > Metazoa > Mollusca > Gastropoda > Neogastropoda > Conidae > Conus > Conus betulinus. The sequence goes on along the minus strand of JADBJO010016511.1, from coordinate 949 downwards.
TGCTCGTTGTTCCCGGGCTTCAGCAAGCACAGACAGCCACTTGAGTAATTTCTCCCTGTGACCAGTGATCCCTTCGGGTAGTGCGATCTGTCTACTGCTCTGTTGCACGGAAATGGAGACACATCTGTACAGGCCCACGGCATTACTCAAACGCTGGCTGTCGTCGTTGTGGTGCTGTATTCCTTGCTGTGTCAAGGGCCCAGGAAAAGTTGCTCGTCAGAGGTCTATGGCTTACCTATTTCTTTCTTAGGGCACAATACCGGCAGTTGCAGCCCTTTGCACGATTTCGCAGAAACATATTACGTTGTAGGGCGCGCTGACGGAGAACAACGTAAACGAGTCCTCTTCCCAATGCGTGACTCAGAGGCGTGTGTCCAGACATCTCGATGTTACGCGGCTGTACCACACAATTGAGGTCCTGTAAACTTGCCTAAGCAGAGCTCCAGCACGCAGCAGGTGTGGAGTTCCTAGTTTCTTTGGGCAACATCATGTCTTCGGCCACCTGACACAGGCTCGTAGAGTGCATACGTCCACTTGGGACCGATACTTGATCATGCCAGGCATGCCTGCATGACACATTCCCTCGTTGTGAGGCATTGTCCGACGTGAAACCCACAGTGCATGGTCATGGGTAAGTAAAAACAAAACTGTCAACACTGTGGATGACATTTGCACTAGCTCCTTCCTTCGGAAAGGATCAAAAGGCGTATGTTGAGAGAGATTCAGTGGCGTCCAGTCCCACGGCACATCATTGGTGCACATAAGGGTCTGCACATGCCGCTTCAGCTATATCACGGTCCAGTCCATTATTCGACACACGTGCAAGAAGTGTGTCCATGGTGGGTTGATAGGGGTTATTTAAAAAAAATTGGCTTGTTGTGGGGGGGATGAGCACGGTTTTTGCCCGATACGTATATGTGGATAATGCAACGTGTGGACCAGATACTCG
>JADBJO010016510.1:37500-40348 GCA_016801955.1 Conus betulinus | reverse complement strand
CCTTAAACATGGCGTTGTCCACTGCTCCCCCACTCCCTATCCCCATTTCTCCCCGTTCTGCCCCTCCCCCATTGTCAACACTGATAGACTGATCTTCTGGGCAGCATATTTCCACTGAGACTGCTACCGGAGGACCCCAAAAATGTCAGAACCTTCAAACTGATGAAGGTGGACATTAAATGAAAGGAGTTGAACTTTACACACTTTTCACAATAACTCTGAACTGCAATGCAACTTACGATTAAATTTGCATTGCAGCCTTTGACTGAAATTACAATGCAACCCATGATTACAGCTACTGATGCAGCTACAGGCAGCCACCAACCTCACATTGCAGCCTTGGACCGAAAAATAAAATTGCAGCATTGGGTTAGAAAATGAATGTGCAGTCTTGGGCCGAATATACAACGTATGAACAAATCTAGAGCATAGCCCATGACTGAATGTATATTCCGCCCAGAGTGCAAAAGTAAATTTTTGCTGAGAAATGCAGTGTACTTTCAGCCCAAGGTTGCTCATCATACAGCCAATGACTACATACAATGCCTGTTCTGCCAAGGGCTGCAATGTATTTTTGGTCCGAGACAGCAATGTCATTCTGCCGTAGGCTGCAAAGCAACTTTGACTGAGGGCTACAAAATATGTTCAATTCGGTGTTGGACCATACATTCGGCTGAAGGATGCATTGTATATTCCATCCAGTTCCCACACTCCCAATTAATGTCATAGATTGAACATTTTCTGAAGTTTTGAAACATCCTTAAACAGTTTCAAACACAGCTGCCAAGCCTTCCCGGAATTTTTTTCTTTCATTGAAAACTTTAGTTTTCACAAGAGCTATTTTTCTGTTCATCTAAGTCCCTGCCTGCAAAAATGTTTCGCCCCTCAAAGTCAAAAACTCGACAATGGCCTGTCTGCTCGGCAGACAGCCTTTTGAGCCTGTCCCTTCTGCCCTTATGAATCTCTCAAAGTGTGAACACACGATTTCAGTTGCATCAGAGTTCCACTGATAGTAACCCCTTCGCACAGCTTTAGGTTTTGCTGTGGTTGGTTCAAGCGTGGAACTGAATCTTGTGGTTTCACGTGGAATGTCTGGCGCAGTGTCATTGATGTTCCTGCCATTTCACATTCTTGCATTGCTGTGTGTGAGAGTGAAGGGGAGTGAAACATCATTTTTTGCCTGAGATGTTGAGCATTCAGAGGAATTAGGAATGCTTTTTCCATTTTGGTCAATCTGAAACAAGAACCCCCCAACTCTTGTCATTTCCATAATGGCAAGGGGAGACTGGTAGACATTTTTATTCATCTCACTGGAATGTCCCATGTGTCTGTAAAATATGTCCCTCTGTTCCTCAGGCAGATCTTGAAGAGCAAAAATTGTTGACGCTCTATGACGAAAACTTGTCTGCTATGAGTAAACTCGGCCTTTCCAACTGACCTTCAAGAGAAGCCAAAATGGCTTTGATGCTGTTGTAGCCTGATGCGTGATCCTTGGAACCACCAGTGTTGGGAAACAAATAAGGATTGTCATTCTCGATGCTTGCATTTGACCTTTCCGAGACCAGCTTTCTCACTGCTTCAATTGTGTCTTTAGGAATCAAAACAGGCACAAGTTTGCGGCTTCCTTTTCCTGCCTGGTATGCTAACTTATTCTCTTTGATAAGAACTTGTTCGAGAGGATCCTGAACATTTGCAACCATTTCAGGGTCAATCCAATGGTCTTCTTCTGCTTCTTGCCATTCAGTCAAAGTCAATCGGGCTGGTTCACCACCACGCCTTGCATTGAACATTGTTAGTCTTGACACAATCAAGTTTCGCAACTCTACAAAGTCATGAGTGTCATACATTCTATATTCATCTTCTAGCATGGCTTTCATTCTCTCCAGTATGTACTTCCTAACAATGCATATGTCCTTTTCAAGCGGCATCTCTCTGGGTTTACGAAGTGAGTTTCTTCGCCTTTCACATTCAAGTTCTGCACTGAAAAACAAAAACTCCCAGTTGTTGTCAAGAACAGCTGAGAAGTAGTCCACTTCAACAGACTTTGCTATTTCATTCAGTTGTATGTAGTGGCCTTTCATCATTTTAATCAGTCTTTTCAACATGTAACCTATAGACAATTTCAAGGCTGATTTCTGTCCCATCCCATTTTCTTTTCTCACCAGACTTTCAATGGCTTGTTCCAGCAAATCATAATACTTTCTGTTCAGTAGTTCTTCACCTGTAAGGGATTTGAAATCACTGGCATTTCGAACTTCCAGAAGCAATTTCCCCATCAGCCGCATTTCCCCCATTATGCTTTGTCTTTTCTTTCGGCCAGATTTGGCCCAGAGCTTCCGTCCAAGAAGGAGAATGGCCATGTCTGTTCGACAAAGATTGCCAACTTCATTGTCCCTGAAGTGTTTCAATATTTCTTTTCGAAAGTCTTCAGGAATAGTTTCACTAACAGGTTCGCAAATGTCAATGGTTTCTGCCTGCAGGCTTTCATTCCTCGAACAATGCTTCTGTTTGTGCTTTCTGATAAGTTTCTTACTGAAGAAGCCATTACAGCCTCCACAAAGCACAACTTTACTGTTGCCTGACGTCTCTCCCTGATCAAACTGTTCAGGTCCAATGCCCTGTCCCAAAAGTTCTTTATTTCTGTTCAGAATGCCAGCTTTTCTGATTGAATCAAAGGCTTTTGCTTGCTGACGAGGAGGTAGCTTTAAAGCTGCTTGAACTTGTTCTTTATCGGAATGCTTTCTTTTCAGATGTCTTTTGAGATTACTCTCAAAAGACCCACAATACAGACAGGGTCTTTTGGGTTTTCCCGATCTACAAGATGATGCTGCTAAATTTGAAGTAGCCG
>JADBJO010016510.1:15000-35000 GCA_016801955.1 Conus betulinus | reverse complement strand
AGAGGCTGATCTATTCTACCGCCAAATTATCTGGCAACCAGAAATTCCAAATAGGAAGACAAGCAATGACTATAAAATAAGCAACTTCCGTCATTCTAACTTTAGTGGAGACACCTTGGATCTGGATACCCGTTGATATTTGATAAATTTATGATAGTGTGCTGTTGAAGTTGATGACATGTTTGTTGCAAATAAGTTCAGTGCTTTTAATATATTAGAAACGCTGCTGGAGGCCGTGTATGCAAACTAAAACCTTTGTCAAACCATCTTTTTCAATAAAGAAAATAAACGTCTCTGAACTTCACACCAGTCATTACATGTCGAAAATGAGCTGCATTTACAGGGGTCTGGCTTTCCCTAACTAGTTTCTTGTTATAAGAAGGTTTGAGAGTCACGTTAGGCGTTTAAATGGGTCTACTGTCAACTGGTGATTCTACAGAAGAGTTGACGTTTATCATCAGCAGTCTGTTGCACTCGCTGATGGTGGAAAGTGCCATTTTCTTTTTTTTCAGTCTAAAAAAAAAAACAGAGATAACTAATAAAAAACATGAAAACTAACCTTTCATATCTGACATCCATTTCAGCTTTGCTTTAGGCGAGGGATATATCTCTGGCAGTCTGTAAGAATCTTCATCTGAAAATGAATTTAAACAAATAAGTACATATCACTTCAAACCCTTCGTGCCATAAAGTAAAACTGCTCATTATCACCCCAAAACTTGCAGCTGAACTGTATGTAGTCTTTGTAATGCCATTTAACATACACACACACAGGGAGTGAGAGAGAGAGACATCCCAGGTAAAAAGAGGCAGAAACAGATCAGAGACAGCATATAAATTGTATGTTTACTCGCTTTCTCTCTCTCTCTCTAACTCGCTCATATTTTAACAATGGTCAGCGACTTACGTATACCAAATTTTTGTTTTTCTCAAAGATGGAGTGTGGTGGGATGTGTTGAATAATGGTCACACACATGATGTTCTGACCCATAGCTGATGCATTTATGCCTTAGTAATCAGGCACTTTGGCTGTTAACAGGAGTCTTTAATTATGGTACATGAGGAAAAAAATTCTGAGATATGTCTGTGAATCTACAAACATAACATATAACTGCTGTTTTCCCTACTGAACACATTGTAAAAGATAACCAGTTATGGTCACCAAAAAGGAAAGAAAGGATTCAGAAGACCATAAACCCAAATTCCCACCCATGTCTATGCTAATGTGATCAGAACTGGATGTACATCTCAAGTTTATGAAATGAACCAGAAAATAATAGAAAAGAAGCACCCAAAGGTGTTGAAGAAACAAAGGTATGCAACAGTCATGTTTGCCTGTCAATAAGAACAGTCTTCCCCAGTTCTGGGAGCTTGTAAACACTAAGTATGCAATGGATCCTAGTTGCTCCCCGCTTCATGACCACTAGATGCAATGCAGCAGAATCCTGTACAATGTCCCCATGAATGTATTAGGCCATGTTTAGGACTCTAAGCCCATCAGTGAGGAAACGTAAAGAATAACTAAAATACTCGCGTAAACTGACCCAACCACGCCACATGTTTGCACTCCTAACCCTAATCTTGACCCAAACAATTAACAGCTAACTCGATTTCGCCCAAAGTTGAACTCGTTTGAGTTTTTAATCCCTATCATCCATCTGTAAATTTCTTGTTCATATCAGTCTCCAAATATTCTCGAGTTATCGCTGCCACAGACAAAAAAAAAACAGACAAAGCCTTGATTTTGCATTGAAAACACATCACTAACATGTGTGACCATATTATCCCATATATATACATTTTACCAAAATTTGAAGACATACGGATGGACGGATGGACAAAGTGAAAACAGTACCAGCGTATCTTTTGTGACAAGTAAAAATGCTCCCTTACCACATGATTCTAAATCTGATGACTCTGGTACGTATTCTGAATGAACAGAGTCGTCATCCATCTCCTCCTCCTCTGACTCTGTCAGGGCATCCGGTGGTGGGTCAGAGTCGATGCTGTACTCAATCTTGTCCTCCATCTCCTTGGATTCCATCTCTGGACATCCATAGTTAGTTATTACAAATTAGTACATCTTCTCCTGCTGCAGTCAATATGGTATCTCTTTTGCGCCACTCCTCTCTCTCTCTCTCTCTCACTCTCTCTCTCCATCTCTCCATTCCTGCCCCATTATGATATCCCCTCTCATTTAAAACATCTTCTTTGTAACCATTAAATCAAAACAATTCAATTCCATGTTTCATCTCAGTTTGGATTTAAAGAAATTCAAAACAAATATATATAAAAGGAGGAGGAGAAGTATCTGAATAAATGGCTAGGTAGGAACAAGGATGGGAGGGGTTTTTGAATTAGTGATCACTCTGCATCAGGTAGTATGGATGGACGGAACAAGTGTGTGTGTGTGTGTGTGTGTGTGTGTGTGTGTGTGTGGTGTGTGTGTGTGTGTGTGTGTGTGTGTGTGTGTGAGAGAGAGAGAGAGAGAGAGAGAGAGAGTGTGAGTGCGTGTGTGCATGTGTGTGTGTGTGCGTTGCGTGCATGGGTGTGTGTGTGGCGAGCTGCACTGCATAAATTATGCATCCTGTAAGTTTAACATCCACTGTAAATTCCCAAGCAAATGCCCAGTACCTAGAAAACACCCATCCCCTATTTTGGGCCAGAAGTTATGCAGAGGAGTCACTACTTAGTCAAACGGCCACACACATTTTTCTTGCAGTTGGCTTACTTTATGACTCATGCTTCTCTGTCTCAGTGTCTGTGTGCCTCCCCCCCACCCCCTCCCCCACCTCCCTCTCTCTCTCTCTCTCTCTCTCTCTCTTAATCTCTTTCTCTGCTTGCCTATCTCAATGTCTTTCCCTACCCATCTGCCTGTCTCTGATGTGTCTGCTGTCTGTCTTTACATTGGAACCATTTACTATTAAAATAAGATGTTAAAAATATTCTGGATGAAAACCAGACAATGAAAAAAAAAATCATGATGAATTTGATAGATAACATACTGGTCATTCCTTTATTGCAAACCACCACCAAAACAACACTGAAAATCAAGATATAAGAAAATGATGGTGCATCCAAGGGCCGCGAGGCCCATCACTGGCCCTCAATACTATTACATTACTTATATTTTTTTCTCCTGTAACGACGCACAATGCTGCATAAGTTTCTAAGGCCTACTCAAAAATCATTGCCAGACACTAATTTTTTACCATTATTTAAAGTTTTAAACCTCCCAGAGAGTGTTAAAACTTTACAAGCAAATCGAAAGAGGTACGAAAGGAATGATCGGATTTGGCCCAGATTTGGGTCTCGTTCAATGCTCGCTTTCTCAAGCCACGATTGAATTCTAAAAATAGCTTGACTGTGAGTGTGTGCGTATATCTGGCAAGATCGACGGTTTACAGAAAAGACTTACAAAGCCCTTTCGTTCTGTTTTTTAAATAGTTAATGTGATTAAAGAAGTTCATGTGTAACTTTTTTTCAAAACAACCCCCTTCGAAAAAAAGATATTTTACCACCAAATAGGCTGGTAACCATAAAACCCTTTATTGCGCTGGTTGCCCTAAGGTGAAGATCATTAAATCGATGTTATTCACAAACGCCTTATTGGAAAAAAGCCAAAATGTACCCAGACAAACTTAAGACAATAAATCCCCGATAGCACATTGAAATAAGTCGCCCTAAGGTTTTGGCCTGCTACGAGAAGGGAATGGTGCATACAGCCTTATTTCAATGTGCTATCGGGGATTTATTGTCTTAAGTTTGTCTGGGTACATTTGGCTTTTTTCCAATAAGGCGTTTGTGAATAACATCGATTTAATGATCTTCACCCTTAGGGCAACCAGCGCAATAAAGGGTTTTATGGTTACCAGCCTATTTGGTAAAATATCTTTTTTTTTCGAAGGGGGTTGTTTTGAAAAAAAAAGTACACATGAACTTCTTTAATCACATTAAACTATTTTAAAAAAACAGAATGAAAGGGCTTTGTAAGTCTTTTCTGTAAACCGTCGATCTTGCCAGATATACGCACACACTCACAGTCAAGCTATTTTTAGAATTCAATCGTGGCTTGAGAAAGCGAGCATTGAACGAGACCCAAATCTGGGGCCAAATCCGATCATTCCTTTCGTACCTCCTTTCGATTTGCTTGTAAAGTTTTAACACTCTGGGAGGTTAAAACTTAAATAATATGGGAAAAATTAGTGTCTGGCAATGATTTTTGACACTGATACTTGTATTCTTTACTGAAACACATGGAACATCCGTATCTCGATGTTTAATGAGATTGGGGTTCGTAAGGAGTATCACCAAGATGGCGGCTGTGTGGTCTTCACCACGGTGTTGTACTTGTAGAGATTGCCTGGTTCAAGACCTTCGACAACAAGAAGATGTAAGTATTTTTTTGGTAAATTTGGGCTTTATGTGTGTGTGTGCATGTTTATATTATCATTATTGCCTCGCGGCCCTTGGATGCACCATCATTTTCTTATATCTGATTTTCAGTGTTGTTTTGGTGGTGGTTTGCAATAAAGGAATGACCAGTATGTTATCTATCAAATTCATCATGATTTTTTTTTCATTGTCTGGTTTTCATCCAGAATATTTTTAACATCTTATTTTAAATAGTAAATGGTTCCAATGTAAAGACAGACAGCAGACCACATCAGAGACAGGCAGATGGGTAGGGAAAGACATGAGATAGGCAAGCAGAGAAAGAGAGATTAAGAGAGAGAGAGAGAGAGGAGGCTGAGAGAGAGGTGGGGGAGGGGGGGGGTTGGGGGGGAGGCACACAGACACTGAGACAGAGAAGCATGAGTCATAAAGTAAGCCAACTGCAAGAAAAATGTGTGTGGCCGTTTGCTAAGTAGTGACTCCTCTGCATAACTTCTGGCCCAAAATAGGGATGGGTGTTTTCTAGGTACTGGGCATTTGCTTGGGAATTTACAGTGGATGTTAAACTTACAGGATGCATAATTATGCAGTGCAGCTCGCCGCACACACACACCATGCAAGCACACACACACACACACATATGCACACACGCACTCTCTCTCTCTCTCTCTCACACTCACACACACACACACACACACACACACACACACACCACACACACACACACACACACACACACACTTGTTCCGTCCATCCATACTACCTGATGCAGAGTGATCACTAATTCAAACCCCTCCCATCCTTGTTCCTACCTAGCCATTTATTCAGATACTTCTCCTCCTCCTTTATATATATTTGTTTTGAATTTCTTTAAATCCAAACTGAGATGAAACAATGGAATTGAATTGTTTTGATTTAATGTTACAAAGAAGATGTTTTAAATGAGAGGGGATATCATAATGGGGCAGGAATGGAGAGAGAGAGAGAGAGTGAGGAGTGGCGCAAAAGAGATACCATATTGACTGCAGCAGGAGAAGATGTACTAATTTGTAATAACTAACTATGGATGTCCAGATGGAATCCAAGGAGATGGAGGACAAGATTGAGTACAGCATCGACTCTGACACCACCCGGATGCCCTGACAGAGTCAGAGGAGGAGGAGATGGATGACGACTCTGTTCATTCAGAATACGTACCAGAGTCATCAGATTTAGAATCATGTGGTAAGGGAGCCATTTTACTTGTCACAAAAGATACGCTGGTACTGTTTTCACTTTGTCCATCCGTCCATCCGTATGTCTTCAAATTTTGGTAAAAATGTATATTATGGGATAATATGGTCACACATGTTAGTGATGTGTTTCAATGCAAAAAATCAAGGCTTTGTCTGTTTTTTTTTGTTGTCTGTGGCAGCGATAACTCGAGAATATTTGGAGACTGATATGAACAAGAAAATTTACAGATGGATGATAGGGATTAAAAACTCAAACGAGTTCAACTTTGGGCGAAAATCGAGTTAGCTGTTAATTGTTTGGGTCAAGATTAGGGTAGGAGTGCAAACATGTGGCGTGGTTGGGTCAGTTTACGCGAGTATTTTAGTTATTCTTTACGTTCCTCACTGATGGGCTTAGAGTCCTAAACATGGCCTAATACATTCATGGGGACATTGTACAGGATTCTGCTGCATTGCATCTAGTGGTCATGAAGCGGGGAGCAACTAGGATCCATTGCATACTTAGTGTTTACAAGCTCCCAGAACTGGGGAAGACTGTTCTTATTGACAGGCAAACATGGACTGTTGCATACCTTTGTTTCTTCACACCTTTGGGTGCTTCTTTTTTCTATTATTTTCTGGTTCATTTCATAAACTTGAGATGTACATCCAGTTCTGATCACATTAGCATAGACATGGGTGGGAATTTGGGTTTATGGTCTTCTGAATCCTTTCTTTCCTTTTTGGTGACCATAACTGGTTATCTTTTACAATGTGTTCAGTAGGGAAACAGCAGTTATATGTTATGTTTGTAGATTCACAGACATATCTCAGAATTTTTTCCTCATGTACCATAATTAAAGACTCCTGTTAACAGCCAAAGTACCTGATTACTAAGGCATAAATGCATCAGCTATGGGTCAGAACATCATGTGTGTGACCATTATTCAAACCTCCCACCACACTCCATCTTTGAGAAAAACAAAAATTTGGTATACGTAAGTCGCTGACCATTGTTAAAAATATATGAGCGAGTTAGAGAGAGAGAGAGAGAGAAAGCGAGTAAACATACAATTTATATGCTGTCTCTGATCTGTTTCTGCCTCTTTTTACCTGGGATGTCTCTCTCTCTCACTCCCTGTGTGTGTATGTTAAATGGCATTACAAAGACTACATACAGTTCAGCTGCAAGTTTTGGGGGTGATAATGAGCAGTTTACTTTTGGCACGAAGGGTTTGAAGTGATATGTACTTATTTGTTTAAATTCATTTTCAGATGAAGATTCTTACAGACTGCCAGAGATATATCCCTCGCCTAAAGCAAAGCTGAAATGGATGTCAGATATGAAAGGTTAGTTTTCATGTTTTTTATTAGTTATCTCTGGGTTTTTTTTTAGACTGAAAAAAAAAAAGAAAATGGCACTTTCCACCATCAGCGAGTGCAACAGACTGCTGATGATAAACGTCAACTCTTCTGTAGAATCACCAGTTGACAGTAGACCCATTTAAACGCCTAACGTGACTCTCAAACCTCTTATAACAAGAAACTAGTTAGGGAAAGCAGACCCCTGTAAATGCAGCTCATTTTCGACATGTAATGACTGGTGTGAAGTTCAGAGACGTTTATTTTCTTTATTGAAAAGAGATGGTTTGACAAAGGTTTTAGTTTGCATACACGGCCTCCAGCAGCGTTTCTAATATATTAAAAGCACTGAACTTAACTTATTGCAACAAACATGTCATCAACTTCAACAGCACACTATCATAAATTTATCAAATATCAACGGGTATCCAGATCCAAGGGTGTCTCCACTAAAGTTAGAATGACGGAAGTTGCTTATTTTATAGTCATTGCTTGTCTTCCTATTTGGAATTTCTGGTTGCCAGATAATTTGGCGGTAGAATAGATCAGCCTCTTGCCAAAATGGTGTTAAAGGTGGGGTAAATCAGGTGTATGTTTTCTGCAAGAAATATGCTGAAAATGCTTGAAATATACCATTTTCATAGATCACACAACATTAAATTTGCTCTGGTCTCGTGGAAAAACAAACATTGAATAACTTACTCGACATTGGGGTCTCAGAAATCAGATTTGTTCAATGTGATAGTGGGCAGCGTGTCTACTATCACAGGACCACTCCCTTTATATTCAATGCATGATCGACAGATTTAGGTGAGATGGCTTTTTTTAAAAAATTTGTTTAGTTATTTGTTTCTTTCCAGAATGCAAGATGTCATATGACTGACTTCCTGTAATAATTACCTTGGGGGGATGATGAAATTTACTCACAAACAATGAGACCATTTTAATAAATGTAAATTTAAAACTGCTTCACTCGCGCACAAATGTCTTTTAGCTTCCCATAAAAAACATGGACCTTTCTGACATTACATAAAAGCAGCTTCTGTCGTTGTTTAAGGACAGTGTGAAGTGTGACTTATCAGAAAAGAGCACCCTGGACCACTGCTGCTTTGTCTATGCAAGATGATGCCGGGCGCAGTCCAGACATGTGGCCCGGTGATGTTGTTGATCAAATGGGGCTTGCACAGCAGCCTGCCTTGATTGAGTGTTCACTTCATGTAGCCAGTTGCGAATTGTCTGGTCACTGATGCTGAGGTTGGTGGCTGCCTGTAGCTGCATCTTCAGAGTAGTGCAGTTTTGTTCTTTAAGGATGATGTAACCATCTTCTTGTCTTGTCATTCTTGGTCACCCAAAGCCTGTGTGACTCCTGCACACTTCCAATGTTGTTATAGCTGTCCCTTAGTCTCTGGATGACTGAAAGACTCACTCGTAGTCGCCTGTCAACTTCTTGTAGTGCCACACCCTCCTGAAGGCATTCCACTGCCATCCCACATTCAGTCTCACTTTGTCGTCGTCTTGTGGGCATGGCTTAAAAAGGCCTAGATGCCACATTCTTACATACGCATCTGAACTGAGTAACTGCTTAAAATATGGTGAGAGAAGACCTGCCCGGCACATGCACTTCAGTTTTCATTTGTGTCGTTACTGCTTGGTCAGCAAAACGTATCCCAAGTGCAGTCATTTTTCTGTTATTTGTATGTCCTTTTTGTGCACACTATGGGACGCCAAATGAGGTAACGTTTGTGTTTAACTCAAAATCGCATTACGTGGACATCTACTTCATAGATAGGATCACTTATTTTAGGATGCATACAACAAATAAATTTTTGATGTTTGAAAATCAACCTTAAAATATGCAATGACTCTTGAATTCTTTTGAGTAGTAAATATGATGGCTATCAGAGACTAGGTCTGCATGTGAGTGCTGAAGATGATTAGGTGTGACATATAATGGAGCATAATGGATGGAGCACATGTCTACAACTCAACCACACATGTTTCATATTTTAGTTTTTACTCCTTGGTATCAGGCTTCTTCCCCCACCCCCATTCCCCGGGACATTTGCCTCTGGTCACTTACCCCCTGCTATTTATTTATCCCTGGAACCATTTGTCACTCAGTCCATTTCTCCTCTGGTCATTTGCACCCATTTTCTGGCAGACATTTTCCACGGACATTTACTTACTGAATGTGTGTGTGTGTGTGTGTGTGTGTGTGTGTGTGTGTGTGCATGTGTGTGCAGTTGCATGTGTGTGTGTGTGTGTGTGTGTGTGTGTGTGTGTGTGTGTGCACCCTGGACTTTTGCTACTCATTGCACCTCCCTGTACACCACACACACATGCACACACACACACACACACACACACACACACACACACACACACACACACACACACACAGATGGAAATAATCTATGTAATAACATAACCTCACTTCCATCTGCATGTATACATACGTACATGCACTTGTGTGCACATGACTGAATGCTAACACTGGTACATACACACACGTGCACACGCATTCGGAGGCAGACAGAGAGAGAGAGAGAGAGAGAAACAGACAGACACACATACACTGCACACACCTACACACAAAAACATATTCCTGGGATAAATGTCCATCAGGAATGGGACAAGTGACCCGGGGGCAAAAATACCAGGGCGCAAAGATGGGGGGGGGGGGGGGGGGGGTATGGCCAGAAGTCAAATAGCAGGGGGGACTGGTCAGGGGGTGGAGGGGACAGGGTGCCCTAGACCCTTAGACCCTTGTTCCTAAAATAATTTTGTCTTGTTTGTTATTTGATGTGTTTCAGCAGGTGTGCCTTCCACTTTACCAGCAGCTGCTACTGCTTCAGTCTCAGCTACTGCCACACCAGCTGCTACTGCTTCAGTCTCAGCTACTGCCACACCAGCTGCTACTACTTCAGTCTCGGCTACTGCCACGTCGCCATCAGCTGCTACTGCTTCAGTCTCAGCTACTGCCACACCAGCTGCTGCTGCTTCAGTCACAGCTACTGCCACGTCGCCATCAGTTGATACTGCTTCAGTCTCGGCTACTTCAAATTTAGCAGCATCATCTTGTAGATCGGGAAAACCCAAAAGACCCTGTCTGTATTGTGGGTCTTTTGAGAGTAATCTCAAAAGACATCTGAAAAGAAAGCATTCCGATAAAGAACAAGTTCAAGCAGCTTTAAAGCTACCTCCTCGTCAGCAAGCAAAAGCCTTTGATTCAATCAGAAAAGCTGGCATTCTGAACAGAAATAAAGAACTTTTGGGACAGGGCATTGGACCTGAACAGTTGATCAGGGAGAGACGTCAAGGCAACAGTAAAGTTGTGCTTTGTGGAGGCTGTAATGGCTTCTTCAGTAAGAAACTTATCAGAAAGCACAAACAGAAGCATTGTTCGAGGAATGAAAGCCTGCAGGCAGAAACCATTGACATTTGCGAACCTGTTAGTGAAACTATTCCTGAAGACTTTCGAAAAGAAATATTGAAACACTTCAGGGACAATGAAGTTGGCAATCTTTGTCGAACAGACATGGCCATTCTCCTTCTTGGACGGAAGCTCTGGGCCAAATCTGGCCGAAAGAAAAGACAAAGCATAATGGGGGAAATGCGGCTGATGGGGAAATTGCTTCTGGAAGTTCGAAATGCCAGTGATTTCAAATCCCTTACAGGTGAAGAACTACTGAACAGAAAGTATTATGATTTGCTGGAAACAAGCCATTGAAAGTCTGGTGAGAAAAGAAAATGGGATGGGACAGAAATCAGCCTTGAAATTGTCTATAGGTTACATGTTGAAAAGACTGATTAAAATGAGAAAGGCCACTACATACAACTGAATGAAATAGCAAAGTCTGTTGAAGTGGACTACTTCTCAGCTGTTCTTGACAACAACTGGGAGTTTTTGTTTTTCAGTGCAGAACTTGAATGTGAAAGGCGAAGAAACTCACTTCGTAAACCCAGAGAGATGCCGCTTGAAAAGGACATATGCATTGTTAGGAAGTACATACTGGAGAGAATGAAAGCCATGCTAGAAGATGAATATAGAATGTATGACACTCATGACTTTGTAGAGTTGCGAAACTTGATTGTGTCAAGACTAACAATGTTCAATGCAAGGCGTGGTGGTGAACCAGCCCGATTGACTTTGACTGAATGGCAAGAAGCAGAAGAAGACCATTGGATTGACCCTGAAATGGTTGCAAATGTTCAGGATCCTCTCGAACAAGTTCTTATCAAAGAGAATAAGTTAGCATACCAGGCAGGAAAAGGAAGCCGCAAACTTGTGCCTGTTTTGATTCCTAAAGACACAATTGAAGCAGTGAGAAAGCTGGTCTCGGAAAGGTCAAATGCAAGCATCGAGAATGACAATCCTTATTTGTTTCCCAACACTGGTGGTTCCAAGGATCACGCATCAGGCTACAACAGCATCAAAGCCATTTGGCTTCTCTTGAAGGTCAGTTGGAAAGGCCGAGTTTACTCATAGCAGACAAGTTTCGTCATAGAGCGTCAACAATTTTGCTCTCTTCAAGATCTGCCTGAGGAACAGAGGGACATATTTTACAGACACATGGGACATTCCAGTGAGATGAATAAAAATGTCTACCAGTCTCCCCTTGCCATTATGGAAATGACAAGAGTTGGGGGGTTCTTGTTTCAGATTGACCAAAAATGGAAAAAGCATTCCTAATTCCTCTGAATGCTCAACATCTCAGGCAAAAAATGATGTTCACTCCCCTTCACTCTCACACACAGCAATGCAAGAATGTGAAATGGCAGGAACATCAAATGACACTGCGCCAGACATTCCACGTGAAACCACAAGATTCAGTTCCACGCTTGAACCAACCACAGCAAAACCTAAAGCTGTGCGAAGGGGTTACTATCAGTGGAACTCTGATGCAACTGAAATCGTGTGTTCACACTTTGAGAGATTCATAAGGGCAGAAGGGACAGGCTCAAAAGGCTGTCTGCCGAGCAGACAGGCCATTGTCGAGTTTTTGACTTTGAGGGGCGGAAACATTTTTTGCAGGCAGGGACTTAGATGAACAGAAGAAAATAGCTCTTGTGAAAACTAAAGTTTTCAATGAAAGAAAAAAATTCCGGGAAGGCTTGGCAGCTGTGTTTGAAACTGTGTTTAAAGGGATGTTTCAAAACTTCAGAAAATGTTCAATCTATGACATTAATTGGGAGTGTGGAACTGGATGGAATATACAATGCATCCTTCAGCCGAATGTATGGTCCAACACCGAATTGAACATATTTTGTAGCCCTCAGTCAAAGTTGCTTTGCAGCCTACGGCAGAATGACATTGCTGTCTCGGACCAAAAATACATTGCAGCCCTTGGCAGAACAGGCATTGTATGTAGTCATTGGCTGTATGATGAGGCAACCTTGGGCTGAAAGTACACTGCAGTTCTCAGCAAAAATTTACTTTGCACCTCTGGGCGGAATATACATTCAGTCATGGGCTATGCTCTAGATTTGTTCATACGTTGTATATTCGGCCCAAGACTGCACATTCATTTTCTAACCCAATGCTGCAATTTTATTTTTCGGTCCAAGGCTGCAATGTGAGGTTGGTGGCTGCCTGTAGCTGCATCAGTAGCTGTAATCATGGGTTGCATTGTAATTTCAGTCAAAGGCTGCAATGCAAATTTAATCGTAAGTTGCATTGCAGTTCAGAGTTATTGTGAAAGTGTGTGTAAAGTTCAACTCCTTTCATTTAATGTCCACCTTCATCATTTTGAAGGTTCTGACATTTTGGGGGGTCTCCGGTAGCAGTCTCAGTGGAAATATGCTGCCCAGAAGATCAGCTATACAGTGTTGACAATGGGGAGGGGCAGAACGGGGAGAATGGGGATAGGGAGGGGGGAGCAGTGGACACGACCATGTTTAGGGGGAGACGGGAAGGGGCAGGTGGGAGAGGAGAGGGGAAAAGGGCATCAGATCCGGGATTTGAAGCTTTCCACTGAGGATGATGTTATGGCCTCAGATGTAAGGCAATTCCACTCATTGATGGTCCATGGGAAGAAGGAATATTTCCTGTAGTTGGTCTTACAGGAAGGAAGGAGATAGGAGACTGGTGGGATTGTCGTGTAGGCCTTGTGGGGGGTTGGCCTGGGGTTGGCCTGGAAGGGTGTTGATGGTAACCTCTCCATGGTGGTACTTGAAGAGGGTTACAAGTCTCGCTGTGCGCCTCCTGTCTGCGAGAGGGGTCCAGTGCAGCTGCCTAATCATGTCTTCCACGCTGGATGTTTGGCGATACCTATTGACCACCCAGCAGGCAGCTGAAAGCTGCACCTTTTCCACTCTGCTGATGTCTTTGGCAGTGTAGGTGTCCCAGACAGGTGCCGCATACTCCAGTATGGGCTGTACCAATGCTTTGTAGGCCTTTTCTTTGATACTAACTGACCCAACCTTTAGATTTCGTTGAAGGAAGCCAAGAGTCTTGCTGGCTTTGTTGGTCATATTATTTATGTGAGTGTCCCAGCTAAGGACGCTGGAGTTGATGACTCCCAGGTACTTAGACTCCTTAGCTGTTTCCAGGTTTTGACCATGCAGTTGGTAAGTGTCAGTTTGCTTGTTGTCTCTTCCTGGTGACATGAAGAGTCTGGCATTTTCTTGTTTCCCAGCTTGCCATTCTGTTGAGTCTTGCTGAAGGTTCTCATGATCGCTAGGGGAGTCAACTTTCCTGTGGCAGAGTGTGTCGTCTTCAAAAAGGCGAGTGGCCGAGGATAGTTGCTTGGGGAGATCGTTAATGTAGAGGAGGAATAGGGCAGTTCCCAGGACTGAGCCCTGGGGAACTCCAGACTCCACAGAAATGACACCCGATATGGCACCATCCACAACCACCCTTTGCTGCTGGCCTGTCAGGAAGTTCTGGATCCAGGTGTTGATTGGATAGGGTTTATCTGTTGCTAAGTTTGGTAAAGAACAAATCAACTGATAAGATTTATCTGTTCTTTCTAAGTTTGCTAGAAAAGAATCTGTTGCATGATGTTTTTTTGTTTGATGTTTCCTTCTTTTTTTCCTTGATCAGTGACAAGTTTTGCATTACAATTTGATTTCTCTTTTCTAAATAAAACACTTTAGTGTCCAAATATTTTAAGGCTTCAGTGTCTGGGTAAATGTTGTCAGACCTAATATTCTTTGTTAATTTTGTGCCTCTTTATGTTTGCCTCTGACTGTGTGAACTTTCCTTCTCTGTCTTAAAATACTCAGGCATATATGTGGTATGTACATCTATGACCTTAATTGTGGAAGTGGAATTGGGGCAGATACAGTGGTACCCTCTTATAAGACCTTCAAAAATCACCCAAAATTAGATCTTATAAGGGAGGGTCTTATAAAAGGGGTTATTTTCATACACACAAAGAACAGTGTTTCGGAGAAGTAGGTCATGTGGGAGAGTCTAATAATGGGAGGTCCTATAAGGGGGGTACCACTGTATATTATAAGTGTATATACAGTGCAGCTTTGGACATAAAAAATACATTGTAGCCTTCAGCCAAATTACACTGCATTCTTGGACCGAAAATACATTGCAGCCTTTGGCTGAATTTGCATGCCAATCCTTGACCTGAGTTACAATGCATCCTGAAACTGAAAATTCATTACAACCTTCAGCCAAAAAATGACTTTGCAACTGTTGGCGAATATACGCTTAATCGTGGGCTATGTTGTAAATTTGGACATAGGTTCTCAAATTCAGCCCAGGCTCCAAAGTTATTTTCGAATTCTAGTTGGCAATTTCAGTTTTCGGCCCGAGGCTGACTGCATTGTTCTTGTTTTTCAGCCATCGGTTGCACAGTAGGTTGGTTCTCATGCTGCATTGCAGATTTGCATATTTTTCACCCCAAGGCTGCATGGGATATATGGCTCAAATCCTATTATGCCCTTAAACTGGAACAGCATTCATTATTTACAATCACGTCCCAACTTTGAAAATCTTAACTTATACTGACCACTAGTGACCAGCAAAAGAAATGCAAAAAGCATAGTTTTGCAAATTTTGACCAGAGTGAACAGCAGAGGTATGTTTGGTCTTGTTACTGACACTCGGACAGAGCAACATCCTTACAGAGAAATGTCTAAGAGTGGCAAAAGTGGATTTTCATGGGGACATTCTTTTTAAACGCTGTCTTGAAGGCTCCAAGAATCATTCCACCAGCTGAAACCTTAAACACAATAGTACAAGTGCTCCAGCTGGGGATGAGAACTTAATGTGTGTAACAGTTTTTAATTTTCTTTCCTTTTCATTACCACATGGGTTTCGACATTCCGGCTTAAGGTTATAGCAATATTCAATTTTCATTAAATACTAACATAGATTAGAAGTTTTCCTTTCTTTAAAAAACTAAAAAGTTTAATTTTAGCATTGTTTTGTTGATGGGTTTTGCATTTGTTTTGTTAATGGGTATAGAAAAAATATGGTAACACAAAAATTGCCACATTTAAAGGTTAGACATAAAAATAAAAAACTCATAAACAAGACTTCATTAAGCTATGTCTGTGATTTTCACCTTCACATTGATCAGTACCCAATATTCATAATGACTATGGTTTAATTCAGACACACACAAAATTTAAAGATCACAACGGAAAGACATCACAATATATTATGGCGTAAAAATATTGCCAGTTTCCAAGGTGAAGGTCATGGGTGCTGTGGTTTCCTCCTTGGGTCTAACTTGGCACTTCTGACTTCAAAATATCCACAAAACATTTCACACAAATCTATGACACAGATTTTGAAACATGGTCCTATTGTTACTTAAAAAAAAAAAAAAGAAGAAGAAGAAGAAGAAAAACGCATACACACACAACATGCACTCAAAAAAAAAGCCAAAAAGAGGTTAGTGTCTAAATTGCAAAATCCCCATACAAAGTATGAAGAGGCGCACAGGAACTTTTTTTTTTTCTTAATGAGTTTTTATTCATGAAAGTGGGATAAACTATTATTTTACACTCTCTGTTGTGGATAGTGTCTTGGATTGTTTCCATATATACTAGTGGCTTTGCCCACTTGCTTCGCTTCGCAACAGCTGTTCCCTGTGGCAGCTATTCCCCATGGTACCTAACTCTCCCCGCAGTGGTGAAAACACGAATGTAAATACACACGCACGCACACATACACAAAGAGAGAGAGAGAGAGAGAGAGAGAGAGCATCAAATGAATACAATAAAAATGAAAATATGACGTCAGTGAATTTCAAACGATTCGGAACTCTTTGAATTTGTTTATATATTCTGTGACTGTTGAAAGGCGTCAAAGACAGTGACTCTGCAACATCTGATCTTTCCTTGCTTTGAAATTGGAGACAATAGTCGCTTCTTTTGACCAAAATCTTTGAATGTTTAAGAATTGCGGCTAGTTAGATAGGGCCTACAATAATTTATCAAATAAAAGGAGTGCTGTGGAGGAGGTGGCAGGCTTAAAAACGTTTGGGAAAAAGAAATGTGATTGGATATTTGAGCTTAAGGCAGAGACCAACTGACAGTTTGATGGACAGAGTGAAACTAAAAAGAGTCAAACGGATAGAGGAAGGGCGATACATAGAGAGAATGAGCGAGAAAAAAAAGAGACAGAAAGATAGACCGACAGTCAAGCAGACACATAAAATAATAGACAGAAAGACAATGGGGCAACTGATACGTAATACCATGAGAGAGAGAGGTGGGGTAGAGTTGGGGCAGAGACCGATCAGGTCTTTGACGTCGTATTTTTACGGGAAATGCTGTCTCAGAGCGACAACTTTTCTTTGCAGCAATTTCTTATATGAAATGCTGTCGCTGCGACATGATTTTATTTTTAGGCAACAACACGATTTTATGGATATTTCTTGTGAAATCCTTTTGCGGTACCAATTTTTATTAAATTAAGTCGCTCAGCGATAATTTTTAATGAACCAGCTGCAGTATTTCCCAGGAAATACTGTCGCCGTGACACGATTTTATGAGCGACAATATTTCATGAACCAGCTGCAGTATTTCCCAGGAAATACTGTCGCCGTGACACGATTTTATGAGCGACAATATTATATACGACAACGACCATTTTGTCCAACCAGACCGTTTTGTCCGACAAAAAATTGAATGTCGGACAAAAAACAGCCGGTTTTAGCCAGCCGTTTTGCCCGACCTGGCCGTTTTGACCAACCGGACGGACGAAACGGCCGGGTCAGACAAAACGGCTGGCTACAGATGGTGTAATAACTGGACTCTGCCAATCAGAATGGATTCAAATCTCGTGATATCTTGGACTCAATCACAAGCCTGCTTTCTGTTTTTAGCACACACAAGGCGAAAACACACACACACACACACACACACACACACACACACACGAACAGATTTTATTACAAAGACATAGAATGATAGATATATTTTGTGCAAGACACACAATATGCAGAAATCTTGCTATGGTCAGAATTTATGCATTTATTGACTAGTTTACATATATGTGTAGTATGGTCGCCTTTAAACCCTTTTCTATGATGGACGCCTTAAGATTCACTTTATGCTAAAAAAATTTGCTGGTTGTCCTAAGACCCAACAAACACTAAGAAAACCTTAGGGCAACCAGGTAAATATATATATATCTGTCATTTTTTATCTTTTCACATTTATTTCTTCACAACTTCAGAGTTCAAAATATACAGAACATGATTAGCTAATTGGATTTAGTATCATTTAAAAATTAACAGATATAGATGTGGTTGTCTTAACACCCCCTTTTACAGTGGTCGCCATAAGTAGCGATTTATACTTATATATATATATATATATATATATATATATATATATATATATATATATATATATATATATAAAAATAAAAATATTAAAAAAAAACCACAAAAACACTTTCATCTAAATTGGATTTTCTCCGATAAAATTTTTGCTTAAAACCTAAAGTTTCTTCAGTAATGATATATATATATATATATATATATATATATATATATATATATATATATATATATATATATATATATATATATATATATATATATACAATAAATTCCAAGCATAAGTACCGAGCACCATTCCAGCAACTTACAGAGCAGCTAGGTGTTGCAATGACTGCAAGAAATATTGAATTATAAACAAAGCTTGCTCTTATGTCTCAGAGTGTAGAAATAGGGGGGTTGATAAGCCTTCATATCTGCAGTGGTAGATGATTCTGCCCAGCTGACAGTATGTGCTTGAGTGGGTGAATGGGGAATAATAAATGCTTCTCAAAATGAACCTTCAGCAAGCTTAGCGGGAGACACCATCTTAAATGGGGAGGAAGCTCACTAACATATAACTCCTGGTCAGATACCGATATTTCGAAACCTATATATTATATATATATATATATATATATATATATATATATATATATATATATATATATATATGTATTGGCGCTATGGTTTATACTTTAAATCATTTTCATCGATGTGCATTTATCCACCTGGATACGTTCATGTTTCGTTCCTGGCTGATGGTGGAGAATGCGAGCGTTTTTACTTTTACAGTCTGTACACCCTGAAGAAGGCAATTAAAGTTAAAAATTTGGAAAATTTAATATGTTTGTGTTTGCGTCATCGAAATTGACTGCAAGAGAGAGAGAGAGAGAGAGAGAGAGAGAGAGAGAGAGAGAGAGAGAGAGAGAGAGAGAGAGAGAGTACGTAGTTAAATGGGTAGATAGATAAAGACCTTTAAAGCAAAAAAAAAAAAAATCGGTAGAAAGGGAATTGGGCAAGCTGATCTCCACTTGCAGCTGTCCTGGGAAAAGAAATTCTGAAGGTCGCATTAAAAAAAAAAAGCCCAGAGGAAGTTCTGGCACTAATCGATCGGTCTAGGGGAAGTTTTTGGCAGCAATCGATCAAAGCGTAAGCACAAGAGGAAGATCCACCGTTAATCAAACACAAACCCCGGCATCATGTTCCAACTTAGCGCTGCACTCCTGTCTACCCAGTCTGCAGGTCTCACTGCCCCTTTCTTTCCCCTTCTGCCCATATGCTTAACGCCTGATGTCTACACAGCTGTTTGCAGCCCACGCAGCAGCGAAAAGTATGGCGTCATGTATCGTCCATAGAGCAGACCATAATACAGTGACAATCTGCGGCAGATATTACACACTCCACAGTGTGGGCCTGGGAATAATCGTACAATCGAAAGCGATAGATGTAGACTTACCTAGCTACATGCAGAAGTTTGGTGTCAGAATTTGATCATATAAAGGTTTGTTTAGAGAGAACTGTCTCCCAGATTTTGGGGGAGTATATGGAAGTGCTTCTGATCAGCAGATAAGCACGAGAAGCCTCACAAGCTCTAGATGAAGCAACACAGCGGTCGGTTGCTGGTTCATGGATCTCCATTTGGAAGGAAAAAAAGCACAGAGCTGCAACAACGGAGCGCGTGGATTTACACACTTTGTCCCTCTTTAAACGTACGTAAGTCACTGGAGTTCATCTAATTTCACCATAACGGCTGTTTGATGCTGGCCACCACTTTGTCTCTGAACATGGAAGACCTCAAAGCGCTGGCTGTCCATTTGGAGATGTGTTATTAGGAGGGCAGGGACAGGGCAGGGTAGAGCGGGTTGAAGGGGGTGCTGTAGGCGTTTGTGGACGTGCATGGGAGGGGAGGAGAGGAGAAGGGGCTGTGAAACTGAGAGAGATGGATAGAATGTAGTCTGTCAAAGGAAAGGGTGGGTGAGGAAAGGGTGGGTGAGGAAAGGGGGTCCTGATCGATAGGTGATTTTCACCCTTTGCTGCAAGTCAACTTCTCTGAGACAACAATTCCCTCCCTCCCTCCGGTTGCACCAGTTCCCCATAAAACTCCCCAATCTTCCTCCCGCTCCTCCCCCCTCCTCCCCCCCCCCCCAATCTTCCCCCGCACCTCCCCCCCCCCCCCCCCCCCCCCCCCCCCCCCCCCCCCCCCCCCCCCCCCTCCCCCACCCCCCCCCCCCCCCCCCCCCCTCCATCTTAGTTCTGTCTGGCCTTGGTAACGTTTCTTTCCAAGACAACC
>JADBJO010016510.1:5000-12500 GCA_016801955.1 Conus betulinus | reverse complement strand
AAATATCACATCTGGTAGAGATCTTTTGATAAAGTGTTCATTGAGTGCTGTAAACCATCACATCTGGTGGAGATTTTTTGATAAAATGTTCATTGAGTGCTGTAAACCGTATATTATTCCTAGTGCCATGCAAAGGATCAAATCTCCTTTAGAACATGTCTCTTAGTGAGTGGTTCACGACATGGTTGCGCCATAGGGTGTCTTCACCTTTTAAAGTTTTATATATATATATATATATATATATATATATATATATATATATATATATATATATATATATATATATATAATTAGGGTTAAAAAGCCACTCAGAATGTTAAAAGTGCTCAACCAAGTAGGGAGCGACATACCAATTTAAAATAGGGTTTTAAAATGGAAAATTAAAACCTACAAAATTGTTTTGAGCCAAATGCTCTCCTCAGGGTATACAATCTGGGCGCACCACCGGTGTTATATAGAGTGGTGTGTGGGTGTGTGAGCTGAGCTCTGCACGTGTGGCACGTGGCCTGTAGTTTTTTTTTTTTTTTTTTTTAAAATCTTTTTGGGGGCGTGTTCAGGGGGAACGTGCCAAGGAATGGTGCGTTGACAAGGTTTTAATTTTCCATTTTAAAACCCTATTTTAAATTGGTATGTCGCTCCCTACTTGATTGAGCACTTTTAACGTTCTGAGTGGCTTTTTTAACCCTAATGTTATTAATCGCTCCTCACGTTGAGCACTGTGGCCTAGCAGAATCTAAATTTAAAATGGAGAAAATTAACTTTGGGCAGTCCACCAAAAATATACCTTTTTTCTAACCCACAACTACATCCTCCGTGACGGCACAACTATAAAAAAAATTCCCATGCTCTCTCGTCTGCAGTCTAGGGGATGCAGATGCCATAAATATTTAGAACAGGGTTCTAGCCACTGGGAGGGTAAGTTTACATGCACTAGCGATGACCTTTGTGACCTTAGAGCAGTCCGAACAAAGAGACCCGTCTGGCACTGTAAGGCACGTGTGGAATTTCCTGCCTCACCAACATATCAGGCAGAAGGAGAATGACATGTGGTTTTAGAACTGGTTCAGTAAAGTAGTTCAGAAAATGAGGGGGTAAAGGTGTACACGTTTATCAAAAAGAATCTGAGCTTCATTTTTATTTGCTCTGTGTATTTAATAGTTTTATAAGTCGTATCATATCATCTGAAACAAAAACAGTGAAAAGTGTGTACTGTGTGCAATGATTTAAATGCCTTAAAAAAAAAAAAAAAGAATTCACTTGGATTACACATATTGAATACCTCAGGCTTTCTCTGCATCTGTTCAAAGTAAGAGCGAAGTTTTATGCCCCTTTTCTTTCCTCATTTGCTGTTGTCATACTAACCAAACAAACGTAAACTAGATTGTGTTCTCCTACATTTTGCTTATGTTGTTTCTGTAACAAAAGCATTGCTATTGTACCAAAAATGTATTTTAATTCTATGCTCATTACAAAGTTCGCACTTTACCCTTTCTGTTGATATATAACAATTGCTTGTTAGGTTTATATTAGGAGACTTAAAAAATAAATTAAAAAAGTGCGAAAATCGCACGTCTGCAACGGTTGTAAGCATGTGCGGTGCACGCGCATGCAGGGAAGCGGCGTTGCTCTGCCGCGCTCGTCTGGAAAGTATTAAAAAAACTTATGGTTTTAAGTCATGGAGATCGCCACCTGTAATACAGGAAATGAAACCCTTTCGAAGAAAGCATGAAAAAAACTAATAGCTAGTATTGAATTTAGAAAATCATATAATAACCTCCAAACAACATTGAATAAAAACATAATAAAAAATCCGAAATGACAAGTAAAAAGAAGCTTTCATAACCCCTAAAGACCACAAACATAACTTCCATAACAACCCTACTTGCAGACTAATAAACCCATCAAAATCTGAATTAGGCAAAATCAGTAAAAAAAAAAATATCCTGGAAAAAGCAATAGAGGACATAAAAAACAAACACTGAATATAATCTCTGGAAAAGTAGTTATGAAGTTATCCCAGTGGTTTAAAGAATTGAACAAACAGAAAAATACAGTGTTCATTACTTTTGACATAGTGGATTTCTATCCTTCTATTGATGAGGAATTACTTACTAAAGCTCTAAGATTCGCCAAGAAAATATACAAATATAACAGATTCTGAGATGGAGATCATTTTCCACACTAGGAAAACCTCCTCCATAGCACCAATGAAACTTGGATTTGAAAAAAAAAAAAAAAAAAAAAAGCAAAAATTCAACAATCGATGTCACGATGGGATCTTATGATGGAGCTGAAACCTGTGAAATTAATTGGACTCTTCATGTTGTCTCATATACAGCAAATACTTGGTAAACAGGTTGGCTTATACAGAGATGACGGCCTTGCCACGCTAAACAATAAACCAAAAATCATTGAAAACAAGAAAAAAAACTTTGTAAAATTTTCCAAAGCCATAACCTAAAAGCCACAGTAGAAGCCAACAAAAAATAGTAAATTATTTAGACATAGCATTAGACCTTAAGGATCATACATACAAACCATATGAAAAACCTAATGACACACATGTGTCTGCGTAGACATCATAAGTAACCATCCACCCTCCATTCTAAAAACCATACCTAATGGTATAAACAAAAGACTGTCTAAACTGTCATGCAATGAGAAAGCATTTAACATGCAGCAGCCGAATACCAAGAGGCACTGAAAAAAAGTGGCTACAACTACAAATTACAAGATAACCCAGATAAAACAGAACAAGTGACTACAACAAATTACAAAAAAAAGGGGCTACAACTACAAATTACAAGATAACCCAGATAACAACATGAACAGCAATAAGAAAAAGAGGAAAAGATTTATATGGTATAACCCTCCATGTGATGGAAGAACAAAAACTAACATAGGAAAAGAATTCTTCAGAATCCCTATAACATCATTCCCAAAAGAATATGCACGATCTAAAATATTCAATAAAAACACCATCAAGCTTTCGTACTCGTGTATGCCCAACCTTAAAAATACAATTGATTCTTCCAATAAAACCAAAAACAATACAACTAAAGAGGGTGACGAAAGGACATCTTGTAATTGCACAAAAAAAGACCAGTGCCCTCTGAATATAAAAAATGTCTCAACAATAATATTGTGTACCAAGCTACAGTAACAACAGACAGTGATAAAGAAACATACATAGGGATCACGGCTAACCGTTTTTTAAACCAGATATGCAAACCATAAACAGTCCTTCAAAAATGAAAAATATAAAAAACAAACAGAACTAAGCAAATATATTTGGGAAGCTTAAAGATAAAAAATAGATCACAACATATGGAAAATTATAAAAAAAAAACAAAACAAAACAAAACAAAGAGCAGCACACCATACAACAACATTTCTAAACAAAAACAATTTATGTACGACAGAAAAGTTGCTGATATTATGTAAACCCCACATAGCATCCCTGAACTCTAAAGTAGAAATGATAAACAATTGCAGGCATAAATGGAAATCCTTGTCAACACACCATTCCTTGGCACGTTCCCCCTGAACGCGGCAAAAAAAAAAAAAAAAAAAAAAAAAAAAAAAAAACTACAGGCCACGTGCCACACGTCAGAGCTCACACGCCCACACACCACACTATATAACACCAGTGGCGCGCCCAGATTGTATACCCTGAGGAGAGCATTTGGCTCGAAACAATTTTGTAGGTTTTAACTTTCCATTTTAAAACCCTGTTTGAATGGGTAAAAAAAAAAAAAAAAAAAAAAAAAAAAATATATATATATATATATATAATGCTGAACAATTAAGTAGTGGGGGAAAACAAGTGCAGGTTAACAATTCTTCCATCATTATAGTAATGATTTGGCAAAGATTAGAAATTGAGAGGGAAAAATAATTTGAAGATGAAATAAATGGGAAAATGTATATCGTAAATATGAAAACCCCTTCACTAGCTGCATGAAGAAACTATCGCAATCCCTCCCGAAGACAGATTTATATGTGTCGCCTGCTCCGAGGCCTTTCGTCCGCTGGATCGGACTCATCAGGGAGACACGTTGTGTCTGTGCTCTTGGCGTCAGATAGAGACACACCACAGTCCATAATTCTGTGGTTTCGACCGCCAAGGGTTCGAAAAAGAATGCAACAGCACCCCCAAATATATATATATATATATATATATATATATATATATATATATATATATATATATATATATATATTTGTTTAAAAAATAGTATGATAAAAGGAAGTTTTAAAAATCAACAGATCTGTTTCGAGCCAGCGCTCTCGTCAGGATGGTTTTGGGGCGCCTACTGCCGGTGTTATATGGCCTGATGTCACTGTTTGCACGTGCGGATTGGCTGCACGTATTGTTCGGTTTTTTTGGGGTTGTTTACAGTTCAGGGTGCGTTTGCTGACAACGATTTCCATTTGTGCCTGCAGTTGTTTACTATTTCTACTTTAGTATTTAGGGTTGCTAAGTATGGTTTGCATAGTATTAACCATTTTTTCTGTTGAACATAGGTTGCATCTTTTTGAAATGTTGTTGTATGGTGATGCCCTTTTTATGATTTTCCAGGATATGTTATAGTTGATTTTTTTGTCTTTAAGTCTCCAATATATTTGCTCAGTTCTGTTTGGTTTTTGTATTTTTCGTTGTTGAATGAATGACTGTTTATGGTTTGCGTATCTGGTTTTGAAGTGATTTTCAGTGATCCCTATGTATGTTTCTTTTTCATTTTCTGATGTCACAGTGGCTTGGTATACAATGTTGTTATAGAGCATTTGTTGCTTAAGGGACACTGTTCTTTTTTAGCACAATTGCAGGATTTCCTTTCTTCACCCTTCTTTGCTGTGTTGCTTTTCATTTTGTTGGATGAATCAATTATATTTTTAAGGTTAGGCATGCATGAATATGATAGTTTGATGGTGTTCTTGTTGAATATTTTGGACAATTTGTGTTCTTTTGGGAAGGATGCTGTCAAAATTTTGAAAAATTCTTTTCCTACGTTTGTTTTTACTCGTCCATCATATGGAGGGTTGTACCATGTGATTTTCCTTTTCCTGCTTTTTTTTGTTTTTGTTCATGTTGTTATCTGGGTTGTATTGTAGTTTGTAGCTGTAACCACTTTTTTTGCAATGCCTCTTGGTATTCTGCTGCTGCATTGTTGAATACTCTTATATATATATATATATATATATATATATATATATATATATATATATATATATATATATATATATATGCGTTGTAAAGTTTTAACAACAACAAAAACACCCCTTTCCCCACCTCTCTCTCAAACACACACACACACACACACGCACGCACGCACGCACGCACGCACACACACACACACACACACACACACACACACACACACACACACACACACATACACAGAACTCAGCCTTGAGGTATTTCCAGCTCGATCGATCTAAAGTTTGGTTTTGAGAGCAACAGTTTGATCAACGTCTCAGAACTCCGTATTATCGTCTGCAGCGTGCTCAGAAAACAGCCCGTACATGTTGGTCAGTGTCCGTTATCAACCACTGAGCAGGTAACTCTGGAATCCTTGCCATGTTGTCTGCAATTAACTGAGAACTTGTTACCTGGTAGACCTGGATTCCTCGTCATGGTCTTTGCTCTCTGTTGGGATCTGAGGACCTGCTGAGAGAGAGAGAGAGAGAGAGAGAGAGAGAGAGAGAGAGAGAGAGAGAGAGAGAGAGAGAGAGAGAGAGATGGGGGGGGGGGGGGACCTCAAATCGTTTGATGAGTTTCTTACAGCTATGATGTCCGAACTGTTTGTTTGGCATCTACTGTTAAAGATCATCCTTGTCTTGCCTGCATTCAAAAACACACCACCCCAAAACTAATTTATTTACGAGTAAGCATTTTAAACCAGGCTGATTCTTACATGTGTACACAATACCATGTTCTCAGTGAAACCATAGTGACTCAGGAATCAATAGTGTCACAGACCGCTTATCATCTTTTGTTGAATCAGATGTAGGCCTAGGCCTGCATCTTTCGATTTCAGTTTGGATGTGTTACTTTATGGTCGTGTTACTTTATGGTCGAAATAATTCCGAGGATCTCGTAAGAATCCAGGAATAGTTTAGAAAGTGAAGGGGAAAAATGCCTTCCATTATTCCTTATTTGTTCAGGACTTTTTCATTGGCTTTACTGTCTTATGATTTTCAACGATTTTAAATTACTCATAGCTTACTGACTGGCTGTGCTGCGCAGAGCTGTTCGATCTCCCGATTTCAGAAAGTTTGACCAGTCAGCGTCAGATGATTTCTGTGAACGCGATTTGAAAGACGAGTGAACTATGAACTAAGAGGAAACGTCCCTCTTTGGGGTAGCTACTATAATAATGTTATAAAAATCTGTGAATCATGTGTTAGGAGTACAGATTTTTATGAGAGACTGAAACCATCATTTGTCAAACCACCTGGGGCATCGGCTTACGCTCCTGATACTTCGCCGTAACAATGCTTATAAAACTACCTCTGCCTTCCCCCACCCCCAACTACATTTATCCTTTTCCACTCTCCCTTTCTCTTTCATATCCCCACCACTCCATCCTTCCTCCATCTTCAGACACCCACAATACCACCAGGACGGCAAACATGAGCATGAGCATTCATCCAATGCCTCGCCTCTTGTAAAGAATCTCCGCAGTCAAACACACATAGCAAATTGTGTCTTTTTCATTCATGTACCCTCTCTCTCTCTCTGTCTCTGTCTGTCTGTCTGTCTGTCTGTCTGTCTCTCTCTCTCTCTCTCTCTCTCTCTCTCTCTCTCTCTCTCTCTCTCTCTCTCTCTCTCTAACAAATGTTTTGTCCTTTTAATTTATTCATTCTGTCTCTGTCTCTGTCTCTGTCTCTCTGTCCCTCTGTGTCTGTCTGTCTGTCTGTCTGTCTGTCTGTCTGTCTCTCTCTCTCTCTCTCTCTCTCTCTCTCTCCCACAGCCACAGCCCGGTCGACCCCGACGCAGCCCCGGCACCGGCATCCACAGGGAGCAGTCAATGTTAAGTCGTCAAGAGCAACCCACCGGAGGAGACACTGCACTGCTGCCGAGTCACTTCGGTGGTGTTCAGTGGCGCCTGTTCTGATCTAACATACGCAGGACACCACCTACTAAGCCCCCTACTGACGACAATAATTGCTTAGTCGCGGAGCCGGCGTGAGTGAGCTCTCCCTCCGGAGGGCGCCACCACGTCCGTCCAACGACAGCCCCCATGGACTCGCCGATACCGTGACCCCGACGGAACCAAACCAGGCCACAGACGTGGAGAGGACATCGAAACTGAGGTCACCATGAGAGCAGGGCATGAAGGGCCACAGAATTTGAGACTTTTTTTTTTTTAATGCTGATCGATGAGAATGAGGATGATTATTATGATGCTACGGATTTCCATTTCGGTCTGAGACTACATGACAGGGCTGTACTCTACGCTTCCTTTCATAATATATCCCGCGCGTCAACCAGGC
>JADBJO010016509.1:30000-40350 GCA_016801955.1 Conus betulinus | reverse complement strand
ACACACCACACAGGCCACACAACACCATACAAAACAAAACAAGGGGGAAAAACATCACCCACATACCTTCTGACTTGGAAACATTGTCTAAGGGAAACTGCAGAACAATTTCTTGAAACAGACGAAGGTTCCAAAACCTAATTTCATAAAAGTAAGTTAAGACGTGGCAAAAAAAAAAAGAAAACATGGGAATGAAAAAAGGGGAAACAAAAAAGGGAAAAGACCCAACAAAACAATACAAACGAAGAATCATATTCCAAAGCAAGCGGAAAAATCATTTCACATTCTTGAAGAAGAGCAAAGGGAGGAAAAAGGGAAGGGAAAAAGACAGGACAGCCACAAAAAAGGAGGAGAGGAAGAGGGGGAAAAAAAAGACAGGAAAAGACAGGGGACGGACCACCAGCGCAGATGACAGAAACGGAAGAAAGAGAATAAACAAAGACCATCTATTGAACATATTCATCACATTTTTCAAATCTCTAAAAATGCTTGCAGAACTATTCTGTGAGAGTAAATTCAACATAATACGCACACAAAACAACCCCACGTTAACATCTAACATAAAAAATCGGATACCTCAGAAAATTCATTTATATAAACAAACATAGTAAAGATTGTTAAAGACGCAAATACGCGCTTACTTGCTAGTTCACAGAATCACCACAATATCCAATATAATACGATCTGTGAGTACTGTCCTGGCGAGTGGGACTGGTTGGAACTGGCAAGTTTTTGTCATAGATGATTTGATGCACAGCAAGCAACAGCAACTCTGAAAAAAAAAAAACAATAAATGACAATAAATGACAAAGGCTGTTTACAATGTCATAACATATAACCGGAGGAAAAAAATTTCCACATTAACATAAAAACCAAAATTTGGCAGTGGAGTTCCTCAAAACTAAAAAAGGACTGAGGTTATTGTTTACAAGCATATATTACAGCAAAAAACAAAAAAAACAAAAGAAAAAAAGAAGACATGTAAAACGTCACAGCTACCACTTAGAGCCTTATATACTCCCTGAATGCTGTTTATCAAGTGAACTACCCATTCCAGTACATTCCCCTATTTGGTTTTTTAACGTGACCTCCATGGTCATTGCGACTAGGGACCAGTGTTTTGGGAAGCTTGGAGCGATTCAGAATTAACCAGTTTGGAGCGTGAACTTGTTGTTACGAAGGTGGCCGCCGCCGGCCACACTTGCAAAATCTGTTGGGACCCACCTGTGGTGAAAAAAAAAAATGTTTTCTACATTTAGTTTTCTGTTTGATTGATCCAATGTGGCAGTCAGTGATTGGCAAACTGTCTTCATATTGTGGTTGTGGAGGATTCACACCAAGCTAAGGTTTAGCCATTTAAATCAAATAAACAATGGCTTAGGAAGCCTATGCATTCTTGCAGGTGTGTTAATCTGCCCCTGTGTGTACATCTGCACTGGCTTGTTGAAATTATGAAAGGTGAATAGGGGACGTCAAGGTTAATGGATCCAAATGTTCAAAAATTTCCAAATGGTGTCCACATTGGCAGCAGGCTAATAACATCAGTAACAAAACAGAAAACAAATACTCGCATCATCAAACCATTGGCAAAATTACATCCACTAATAGATTTCTACATAACAACTAGGGTGACCATAGTGTGACATACTTTGCAGTACGTCTTGGTAATTCAAAAAAACAAAATTTTTAAAAGAATCAATTTTTAAACCTTGTTTAAGTTGGTGCGGGAACCACAATGAAAAATAAAAATGTCACTATCATTTTGACCATGAGACTTATAGATTCTGTTTGTGAAATACCAGCAGAAAGAATATTTTTTTTTTTATCATCTAGAACATATATACAACATTTTCTAGGACTAGGAGAAACTGTCAGTCTCAGTCACATTCTCAAAACTTGCAAGAAAGAAATATACATCCAAGTCAGAATTAAAGCCACTAGAGGATGCATTATCATGAAATCTTGAAGTCAGTTTGTTTTTCTTGATTTTTTTTATTTTTTGTGCGAAACTTATAGCGAAAATAGCCTACCCCCTACATTATAAATGTGTATCCCAAAAGGCATCATCATCCACATGGAATGCATATCCATGGTCAAAATATGGGTTTTTTTAATCTAGGGGGGCTTGCAAAAAATGTTATGGGCCCCCAAAAAACAAAAAAGGAAAACAAAACCAAAGCAACAACAACAAAAGCAATCTTGGTGGTTTTAATTAAAGGGTTTGGACTGTTGAATAAGACATTAAAAACTTTGACTTATTTTGCCAAACAGCTATAGACTTGTAGTTAAAAGGTTTAAGGGGTTAATCCAATAAAAAACCTTTTGCTTTTTTTCTAAATGGGTGGTCGAGTAAGAATCACGGGTGGCTGTGGTTTCCACAATCAATTAATGAGGTCAAGTTATGGGACAAAATATTTCATTTCACATGTAAAGAATATTAAACATATGGAATTCAACAAAATGGAAAAAATAAAAAATAAAGGTTACCAAAAAGACCAAAAAAGCGCTTAGCTGTTATTGTCAGTCTGTTTCAGTGGTGTTCAATCATGTTCACACAACACTGACCTGCCGTAGTTTGGGCTGTGACTCTTTTAGGATGTTAGACGATTGCTTGGCACAATACAAAATTCCATT
The DNA here is from genome assembly GCA_016801955.1 of Conus betulinus. Lineage (NCBI taxonomy): Eukaryota > Metazoa > Mollusca > Gastropoda > Neogastropoda > Conidae > Conus > Conus betulinus. The sequence goes on along the minus strand of JADBJO010016509.1, from coordinate 37,716 downwards.
GACATCCAAGCCCTCTCGGCAACATCCGTCCTGTCACCTGTGCAAACAAAAAAAAAAAACATTAGAAACTACGAATGCAGAAATATCTTCAAATCCTGTTGCAGGACATAACGGGAAACTACAAAACAGGGGAAAAATTCGGAAAACATAATAAATTAATCAAGTTTTTTCAGGAAAAAGAAAAAAAGAAAAAAACCCACACACCGGAAACTGATCTTTTTCAAAACATAAATAAAGTAAATCCCATGATTGAGGCGAATAAGAGAAGGGGAAAGAGGGCGAACGGGGGAGTGTCATGTTTCCTCCCATCCCCTTCAACCCTTTCCCCTTACTGATGTGACAAGGTTATGGGCAGGATTTAGCAAATGTGATATTCGTGGTTGTTGATCAGGGGGATACATCCCTCTTGTTCCAAACTGCTTTACACAGACGAATAAACGACTGTGCAACTAATGTGTTATTCCAAGGGGTTCTGCCAAAGGTTGATGCACCAGTCTACTTTCACTTTATTACGAGACCGTGGTGGCCAGCAGCAGAGCAAACACCATTTTGACAGACAACACACCACTTACACCGGGGGCCTTTTAGTCTGTTCTGGATATTGCATATTAGGAAGTAAAAACCTCAGCTAAACAACTATAGGAGCAAGAACAGGAGAGAGAATTCGGCAGTAGTCTTTTTTATCAGGTGAAAATGTTAGCACATTCGTTAACCGTTAGTATCTTTCTTCTCTCAAACAAAGCCCTTCCCCTCCCTTTGATCATCCCACCTCTCTTCTCGTTTTTCAAAAGAGAAAAAATTTCATTTTTCAGAAATCTTAGCTAGGTGGTTTTTCAACAGATGAAAAGAAAGGAAACAGGAGCGGTGTTTAGTCTGAAACTTGGTTTTTCTTCTTGACTCCGCCATCTGTTCAAACACACTGTACAGGCAGAATTCTGAAGAGCAGTTTTGGTGTGCACTAAAAGAGCATGTTTGGTGTTGCATCTCTAAAACTCAACAGGTTTAAATTAATTTTTTTTTTTTTTTTTTTTTTTTTTTTTTTTTTTTTTTTTTTTTTTTTTTTTTTTTTTTTTTTTTGTTTTTTTTTTTTTTTTTGTTTTGCTGTCCAATCGTCTGTTCCACTCAGTGGTATAATTACTGCCCAATCCTGCTTTCGATCCTTAAAGACCAAACATATACTGTATGCTGTGAGCTCTAGCTTAGTTTCTGGACCAATCCACAGGAAAGCAAGCAGTCAATGGGTAAAAGGGTATCTTGAGGGCAACCACAAGAGGAGACGCTGCCATGCTGGAGGGTCACTGCAATAATAGACACAATCTAATGAGCCTCCTTCTGACCACAATAACTGACTAAGCACAGAAGGAGCCAGAGGAGAGTGAGCAGACGTGAGGTGAAGAGCAGTGTCCACACTGGAGGGGGCCTAATCCTACACTCTGTTCAAAAACCTCTCCATGAACTTCAGACACTGGGTGACCCTTACACACAAACCAAAACAAGGGCACCAGACATGGACAGGGAAACTTGAAAATTGACATGAGGTCACCATGACCGCAGCACAGGGCATATGAAGAGCCACACACAGAATTTGAGACCATTTTAATGCGATGAAGATTCAGAGAAAGGCTAATATACATATAAGATATACCTAAATGCTACAGAGATTCCATTTTGATTGCCAAACTTTTTTTGAGAGGGGGGGATAATCTGAAGAGACAAAGATAACTGACATGGAAACAGTTGGGTCCGACCAACACGCAGACCGTGGACTCCAGTACTCCAGTTCATAAGAGATCAGAACCAAATTGCACCAGTTGATCTGCGAACTGGTATTAAGAGAGCTGTACTCTATGCTTACTTTCACGAGGTTATTTCCAGCAACAACCAAGGTCCTGAGGGAGATACGGACACCTGCCGAGCTTGGTTCAGGAAAGATAAAAAAAGTGGAACAGAACTATCAAGAGTCCCACCCATGAAAGAGGATGGAACTGAATGTATGGTTTCCAGTCTCCCCAGTTCGTCGTCATGGCGAACTCAACTCAAAAGGACAGGAGACAGGGCAGAGAAACATCCCACGGGAATACATGTATCGTATTATTACCTGACTGTTCGCTCTTGCATCTGCCATCATCCAACCGATCATCAATGGGGCAGCAAACTCCTTATAAAGAAAAAGGAAAAAGAAAGAGAAAAGAAAGAAACACAGAAATGATTTACAATACCTGTTTTGCATGATCAAAAAGGTTTTTAAAAAAGAAAAAAAAAAAAAAAAAACAAAAAAAAAAAAAAAAAAAAAAAAAAAAAACAAAAGAAAAGAAAAGAAGAGGAAAGAAAAGAAAAGAGAGTACAAAATACCTGCTTTGCATGCCGTTTGGTGGACCCAAACAGCGTGTCAAGCAGGACTCTAAGGAGAGGAGACTGGGAATTGAGTTGTGAGGTCTTGCGTTTGGAGGTCGCGTTTTGGACGGCCGCTCCTCCTTGTGCCAATCTCTGAACCGCAACACTCATCATCTTTGGCTTCCGGCGGTGTGTGCTTGCCAGAGAACGGGACAAACGTCCTCTGAGTGGAAACCCATCTGGAATAAAAATGATGGGCAATAAATCAAGAACTACAGCTCAGGAGTGTAAATAACAATCGTTGTCGCGTATTGAACAATAATGGACAACAGTGTTAGCTTTTTTTATTGTGGAAATTCATTTCAGTAGTGATATTATCACTACAGGTATTTGAGCTTTGTCACAACAACGAGCACTATTAATTGTCATTGACATCATGTTTTCCATGTGTGTGTGGGTGTGTGTGTGTGTGGTGGTGTGTTGTCGTGAGTGTGTGTGTGTGTTGTTGTGTGGTGTGTGTGTGGGGTGTGTGTTGTGTGTGTGTGGTGTGTGTGTTTTGAGTTGGTGAGATTGGACGGAGGGGTAGGGGAGGGGTTAGAAAAGCATGTGCTTTGTGCTTGGTGGTGTGTGTGTGGTGTTGTGGGTGTGTGTGTGTTGTAGGTGTGTGTAGTGTTGTGTGTGAGTGATGTGTGTTTGTTGGGTGTGTATGGTGTGTGTGTGGTGTGTGTGTGTGTGTGGTGTATGGGTGTGTGGTGGGGTGAGTGTGTGTGGGTGGGTAAGTGTTGTTGTGTGCAAACGTGTGTCACAAAAGAGATGTTGAATTAACGTTTGCACATCCACAACCAAATGTTATGATGTAGGATTAGATGGAAACCAAATCTCCCCCATTAATTAACTTGGTGAAAACTTGACTGTGCACGTGTTTGGTTATAGGTGGCGTCGTAAGACGGAGAACATTTAATTTTTTAATAAGATAAACTTGATGGATTATAAATGTTCTAGTGCTTGTCAACACAGTGAAATGACGGGAATGAAGCGGTGTAAACTTGGTGGTGTTGACATGTAGAGTGATTTTGGCAACAGGTGAACAGGAGAAGAAGCAAGATAGACCTCGGTGTCGTGTGGAACCTGTGTAGTGCTTGGCAACAGTCGTGTGGAAGAAAGTGTGAAAGCACCCCTCTGTTCACCCTGATTACAAGGGTGTTAAAAGATGACAGGCTGGGAGTGTCTATTTTACTAAGTGTAGCCACAAGTAAAATTTGGCCAGAAGCTACCCCAAATTGGTCATAATTTGCCCAAACGTGGATGTGTGTGACGGCAATGGACCACAGCCTTGATGGCGGGTAACCTCTGGGCCTAGCAAGCACACATTATTTAGGTTTGGCATCATAATGGCTCTTCCTATCTTGGGGTCTGGGCTGAGAAAAACACCCTATTGGCTATAGTCAGAGTGAGGACCATGGTGGAAGGGAATCATGAAACTTTTCTAGTGATGTCCCATTCTAATTCACCTTGGAGCCGGCAACATGGGCTCCGGACATAACCAACCTGAATATGAAGAAGACCACCCATAGCCTTGTGACCACATTAAGAAAAGACTTTTTTGAGAGGGGGGAGGGGGAGGAGCGAGGGGGGCATAGAATACTTATGAAGAGACAAAGATTTACTCGACATGGACATTTGGGCCGACCAACTCTACAGACGGTGGAACCAGTTCATTAAGGAAATCAGAAACAACCAAATGCACCAGTTCAGCTAAGAAGAATGTTTCGAGACCTGGACTCCAGTCTGAGATGACAAAACCACAGACAAGACACGGACAGTCCCCCATCCAGGGATAAGTCAGGCCCAGGAATTCTGACCAGTGACCAGACATCCTGTCCAATCAAACTACAAGATTCAGTCTGGCCCGGACACCATGTCCTTATGGGCCTTAGACCAAATATGCAATTAATATCAACTCATTAGCTTGAAAGCTTCATGTTCCCCCCCCAAGCTTGAAGAAGAGTTTCCAAAAGGTCTTGCGTCAACCACGGTGGGACAGGATCTTATATTGGCTTCTATTAACCCCTTGAGCAACCGTCTGTGGTGTTGTAAAATGAGTTGTGCACTCCACCCTTGTTTGCCAAAGGAAGATATATGTTTTTTTTTTTTTTATTTTTTTTTTTTGGGCATAGCATTTTGCATTAATTAAAAAAAAATAAACAAAAAATTCATAGGCTCCTCATCCATGCCAAGGGGGAAAACACCCCCATTAAAACGTGTTACATTTTAAGAAGAATCTGCGTTCATTCCTCTAATTTGTTGGTTGGTGACCATCAAAAAACAAACAGGAAATCTTGTACTTATAGGCATGGAACACCTGCTGTAGATAAACACAAATGTGGGAAAAAAATAAAAAAAAATGACAAAAAGGATAAAAATGTAGTTTAGGGAAAAAAATAGTATGTGAGCTGGAACTTTCGCCAGTCGAGTTTTAGGCCAGTTGGTTAGAACTTGGCAGCCGGGCTGGGGTTTAACTAAATGGCAAAAGTGCTGGGCTATAAAGATTTACAGTAGTTGGGAAAAAATTAGCTTGATTTGCAACCTAGAGTCCTGGTTTCGAGTTTTTTGCAGTTTTGCTGATGTTCTGCCACCGCCCACTCTGGACACAACCACCTCCTTCCCTCTCCCTCTGACATTGAACCACACATCCTTCACTTCAGTCCGTGTTCTCGTTCACAACCTGTCCACACAGACCTGAAGCAAAATCTTCTTCGTTGTTGTGTCAGTTTTCAAGCAGCGGCGAGAATACCACACGCTCTGGCTGGGCTTCACTTCGGCCCCGTACCGACGCTTGTGGCCAGCTGCGGTCAACTTGACCACGTGTGGGTCAATGACGCATATGCACCAAACGTCGTACATTTCCATATGTGATCGCAGTATTGGTGGTGAAAATCAACTGGACCTCAAGGATTTGATTGAATCTCCCTCTGTCTAGAAATAAATATTCGCTGTTTTGATGCGCAGAGAAAAGGTTTTTTTTTTTTTTTTTTTTTTTTTTGGTTCGAGTGATTGTAGGCCGATAAAGTTCCGGGAGAGAAGTTGCAGTCGGTCTGCTTATCTGTGGTTGACATGAAAAACTACTCCAGAAGCGGTGGGGGTCCTTCCCTACTCAATGGGACTGGGCACATCATATGTGTACACATCATCGAACATATGTGGATTTATGGCCAATTGGACCGGGACCCTTAAACATTCGTCATACGCCAAACTAAGTTCAGTGGAAAGGCTAGGGGGTTTCCAAGTTTTAAAAAATAGCGAAAGATCACCCACCGAACTTTCGATCGGGCACTGAAAAGTAAATAGTAAGAGTAAGAAGTATTTGTCAACGAGAAAAATATTGGTCGCTGGCACTCCAACCAGTTAACCTGAATTTATCATTAATCAGAGGTTGCTTTCCTGTTCTAGTTTGTTTCTCGTTTTGATTTGTTGTTCCCCATTAAATTTTTGAATTACAATTGTTTGGTTCTATGTGTGTCAGCTATTGGTTTGATATAAGCATCAATCCCGGTGTGTTCCTCAAAATGATGGGTGAATACTAAAGAATTTGTTCACCGTTCAGTGGTGGTTTCTGTGTGGTACCTTGGTCACCTGACGATGGGAGGACCCATCATACACTTAGAGTCAGCATTGTGGGTGTGTAATTACAAGCATATGCCAATTGTAACAAAATTAGGCTCAGATTCACTGGGAGGAAAGGAGAAGAGGACAAACAGAGGAGGGACGAAAGTGGTTGATTGGGTAACGAAAGAACACCACAGAATGTGGTTGTTTTTAAAATAAAAGTTCAGCTAATACACAAGCTTCCAGAAGTATTTAAAAAGAATCTGACAGAAGTGTTTACTTTACTTACACTAGGTTTAAGAACAAATGTAACTTAACTAATTCTTTGCAAACCTATGGGAATATGGGAAAAAAAGAGTTGTCCGACCTGCGAAATGAAATAATATATAATGTCAGGTTACGTTACTCTCGGATGTTTTGGAGAAGAGTCCTAGTTGTCTTCACAATAAAAAAAATGTGGGAGTTTTTGAACCAGAGACCTCAATCAATTTCACAAATTGACCTTTTGCTTTTGCTGTCATACCTGTCTATTCATTTCCTGACACCTCAAAACACTTTACTAAAGCTCAGTATTTTGGGGTCTTGGTTGGCAAAACGTTTCTTGACCTTACTGGTTGATAACATCCGACATTCACAAAAAAAAAACCCCAAAACTTCCTCCTGACCCCTGTTGAGTGGCTAGCTGGCCAAGCAGAAGTACATGACCCGCAACCGAGAGTAAGTTATGAGGAACTTCAACGTATCCAACATCATCAAACAATACGTTTGCTGTGTGTCAGAACATTCGCGGTTTCCAGTACGCTTGTCAAGTAATCACAAAACCAGTACACACATTCCCTCGATTCATATGGACAGTGATGGACTGGGAACCATTTAGAGGAGGAGTATATCATCAGAGCAGGCGCTCTGCCAGTGCATTTACATCAGGTGCTTAAGCCCCAATCAACATCCAAAAACCTGTCTCCTAAGCCATCTTGATCATCAGTAAGTAGAGTTTCGTTGTTACAGTTTTTAGTAGAGTTTTTAGCCATTGCTTTTTTAACCTTGAGAGCTGCCTGTTGTGGTGGTACCCACTGAGACATCTGAATTCTAATGGAAGACTTGAATATGGACAAAGTTTGTGGTTGTGGCCACCTTTTACACTTTATTTTTTTTATTTTTGCGCTCTCCATCCCTGTTCTGTCTGTACTTATAGCCGGTTTTAATTGGCTTCTGCGACGTATCTATCCAAGATCCAGATCTAGAAATGATGAGAGGTGTTATTTCCAACGAAGCTATTCAAAATGGTCTGGAGATGGAGTGATTCGCATCATCACAACTAACACTGGTGAAAGATTAAGTGAAAACAAAGCCATCATCTTACCATCCCTGTGACGAACATTTCCTACGACGATCAGAACACTAAACTAAACGCACTATATTAATCATTGAAATGAAAATCATGGCTACTAAATCATAAAAAATGATGCTGTTGGTCAAACAACTTTAGGGCAACATAGACGATCACCATTGCGCAACCACTTCGGTCAACAAAGTTAATGTTAATAATCGACGACGATACCGATTACGGCCTTATGATCAAGACCAATATGGGACAGCGAACACTTTCTTGATCAGCCGAGTCAGTCAATATAGTCAATATAAGCCTGTGCAATCTCCTTTTTTTCTATCGCAATTACACAGATCGACCCACAGGGTTTTTAAATATCAATGAAAGTCTTACAAATCACAGCAAGTAAACCAGCTGTTGAGGTTCGTTCTGCTGCAAATATAACA
>JADBJO010016509.1:0-25000 GCA_016801955.1 Conus betulinus | reverse complement strand
GAAAAACAGACGGACTGTATGTTTTGCACAGTAGCAGCATTCTGCTTTGGAAACGACAGAAGAGTGTGACCAGAAAGCCTTACAACATATATAGATCCACAGTACACACATGACAAAGAATGGTTCAAAACATTTTAATGATCATGACAATTCACAAATATTATTAAATCTTCCAACATTTCAGTTTGACATTTCTTTCTCCCTCACACACAATCACCCTCTGTCTCTCTCACACACACACACACACATTTTCTCCACATCATTTTAAAACATCATCAAATATTCGCAATCTTATCGTGAAAGGGATGGACTAAATCAATGAAGTTCTCTCTCTCACAAACACTTACCCATTCTACACACACACACGCACGCAACCAGATTTATGAAGTGTACAGTTACAGAGTACCGAGATCAGCAAACTGGTAGCGAAGAAAACACTCCTGGTGCAACATGTTTTTAGGAACTGCTTGATAGCATGTCCCGAACAGATAGAAAAAAAACCCAAAAAGCAGCAGAAATGATTGAAATCAAAGATTAATGGAGAGGTTCCATAATGACTGTTTACAATGCTAAAAATACGCTGACTTCCTCAGTACAAGGTAAGCGCAGTACCAGCATATAGCTTGTAAGAGTTCGTTGTAGATCCTGTGGTAGGTGTTCGACTTGCAGACGACAAAAATGCACCAGGGGGTATTGAAACGAAGAGGATCCTTTTTATTTACAAACGTTGAAGAATATAGGAACAAAAAAACAATCCACTGACCGTCAGGTTCAGTAAGTCGCACAGAAAAACAATCGTACATGCAGCAGTGAATATTCTACTAATGGCAGCTTCTCGTCGATTAGACTCAAACTCAATGAAGACTCGAACACTTCAGACTAGAACTCGTCAACAAATCTCAGTTCTCTCTCTCTCTCTCTCTGTCTGTGTGTCTCTCACCGTCTCAGTCACACAGCTCTCATTCTTTTGTATGATAGTGAAAGAATATTCTTGACCTGCTCGATGATTCTTTTCTAGAATATTCTGCATATCAGTAAGCTTAACCAATGAAATCGCGACGACCGTATGCAGATTTAATTCGGTCAGCTTCTACAACATTCTCGAACTTTCGGCAAAGCAATAGCAAGCTACGGAAACCTGGTGAACAATTCTAACATACTCTTGAAATCATTCCAATTGCATTATCAATCGATCCCAAAACAATACTGAACAATTCCGCATACATTTCACTTTCCAAACATTTTTAAAAAAGTCAAAGATAGCATACACTGACCGAAATACAAACGAGCTCTAAAAACGCTAAATAAAAGGAGGTTTGCAACGCGTCATTATTGCTTATGAGTGTCTTTCACAAAAGTTCCCCCTCTCATTGTCTCCCTTTTAAATTGTAAACCATATCATTAAATGACTATTACTTTATGGGCACATACCCATCAGTAACAAAAACTTCTGATATCTATACTGAATCTAGGTTCATAAACATCAGCACAGACACATGCTCCAAACAATAGTCACAACGTGTGTGTGTGTGAGAGGGCAGAGGGCGTGGGAGGGGGGGGGGGGAATGATTTCATTTCTTTTTTCTTATTACAATGCAGTATTTACAATGCAGTGTCCGAGGAGGACAAAAAAAAGTTATGATCTTTAGACACTGAGCAAACCGATGACATAACATGCAATTGAAATCAATACATTTTGAAATATCTATAATGAATTATTCTTTATCAAAACTGTGTCTGAGACTTTGTGATGAATGGCGTTATTGGTGCACAAAAATTATTCTGACAGTAACTTTCAATTTCACCGGTCATTGAGGAGGCTGTACAGTTTTCTAAATTTAGAGTTTGAAGGCATTCAATTCATTATTCCACAAACCACTGACTCTAGTAGGAAGGGAAGTGGGGTTTTGTTGAAAGCATATTCGTCCACGAAACCAGACGATAGATTGGAATTTGATGTCAACAGCATTATTCCATAAAACATGGACTATTGATGGGGAAAGTGATGTCAAACCAGCATTGATTCCACGCAACAGGACTATAGATAAGGGGGACGTGATGTCGACGCCCTTATTCCCCATTAATAAAACATGGACTATAGAGGAGAAAGTGATATCGACAGCATTATTACCATGAAAACACTAAATATAGATACGGAAGGATGTTCACAGATCTCCTTCTTGGTCAGGTCACAAATGTGTTTACCCCAAAATTAATGTACCTGTAATATCTCAGAAAAAGCATGTAAGTGGGGGAAAAAAAAAAAAAAAAAAAAAAAAAAAAAAAAAAAAAAAAAACCATAGCTTAATCTTAATGATCGACAGTATTTCGCACTTTTGAAGCTTGGGAGCGAAAGAACTGGCCAACTGGTCGCGCAAGGACCTTCGTCGCCATCCTTTGACAAGGTAAAAGAGCCAAGGAACATGGGAAATAGTCTTCTTCGGCTTATGACCGAAACAGTAGCAAGACAAAACTCGCAATTGACAGATTTTTTTTTCTTTGAGTTTTTGTCCCCATGATTTTCTGGGGGCAGGAGCCGTCATTCCCATAATTTTGATTTTTAGTAACGGTAACAAATTACAGCAAAATCATAAGGGTAAACAGGTCATGTCATGGTACAACAGGTGTACGGGTGGTTATAACCACATCCTTTCTAATCTCTATTTTGTCCCAATCAGATTCCTCTCTGCCTCTGGGACATCCGTGCCAACTGGAACCTTGTGGCAACTTTGGATTAGAGCATCATACAAAAAAAGAAAAAGAGAAAAAAAAAAGCACTCAAACGTGTCAGAGTAACCAAGTTTTAAAGCAAAAACACACACACACACACACACACAAAAATATTGCATTGGAACAAGGTTCACAGTTTTTCAACACCAATACATAAATTCTTACTGCTGGAGAACAAATTTTTTTTTTTTTTTTTTTTTTTTTTTTTTTTTTAGATGCCAAAATTAAAATTAGGTCAATTCAAAATGCTTGATTGAGGATCAAAGGGGGAGGGATTGGGGAATGATCAAGACATAACTGTTGTTGCTGCCATATGAGAAGTATGGGGAATATCTTCAAACAAATGATTCACTGAGTCTGAACAGCGGTGTTTGCTAGCAGTTACACCCCTGTGAGGACAATCAAACCCATTCACTGATCAACAAGATTTGAGGGTACAGTAGGTATACATCATGTCCCTGACGTAATAAATGGACCTGTGGTCACAGTCCGTGTCCCGGACGGTTAATAAATGACCTGATGCGTCACAAGTCCATTCAGAACATATCAAAATTTGCAAGGTAATCTTCATCACTGCGAAGATTACTGGCACAAGTCCCCCATAAATCATCACCTACACAGATGAGAGAGGAGCAAGAAAAAAAAAATGCCCGCCCTTATAATCGTTAAATGCTTCTGTGAATACCCTTCCATCACTTAGTTTGTAGTTTCCATTCATTCCACCTCACATATACTGAAAGAAGAGGAGAAAAAAGCTAAAAAACATTAACGAACATGACAGTCTTTACATACATCGTCCATATCGCAGTCACCTCCCTTTTAGTAGTTGTTAATGATTAACACGTCATGCCAGACCTGCTTCGCTGCTGCATCTTCCTCTGCCGCAGTGTACGAGTCCTCTGTCAAGTCATATCTAAGGGTCACTACTGAAACTTTCTAAGCACCTTCAGGAACACTCTCATAAAACGTTGAGCAGTTTGAATTAATCAATCGCTGAACCATGGATGTTCCCATGGATGACATGGGGCGGTTTAAGGCAGGGCCTTTAATAGGGCACTGCACATGTCGAAACAAAAACTCGCCATGCTCTCAGCACACACTGTTTGTGGGGAAGACACTTACTCTACAGTTCAGCCATCCCTTATAACTGGCTGGAAATAGGGGATAGAGGGGAAGTAAACAGGGGGGGGGGGCCATGGCACAGAACAGGGCCAGAGGGAGGACAATCTATGGACTATGGGGCAAACACCATTACCCATTCTTTAGTGAGAGTTAGGCAAACCCTAGGCTGCTCGCAGTGTTGGTGGCAGGAGAGAAAAAAGGACAAAGACAGCGATGGGAGAGTGGTGGTGCGAGAAAAGGGCGACTCAGGTACTGGGCAAAACTGGGCTAAAAAAATGCTAGTGTTATGTAAACCTGTAGATGTTAAAACTTGTATAACAAATTGACAATGCAGACAAACTTTGATGTATTAAAGTCAGTTCTATCTAAAAATTTGGTTTGCACTGAAACAAAATTCAATTGTCCAATCAAAATACACTATCTACAAAGGAGCTGGATAAAATAGATCTGCATGCCAGCGAGAATCATGTTCAGTGGATCCATTTTTGTATTTTGGTTTATCAGTCAGGCCAGATATACAGAACGACTGGCCAGGTATTCTAACAAAGAAAACTGTGATCTGTTTTTACTACAGTGCCATAGCATCCTGATGTCAACTATAATCTTTGATCAATATGTGGTGAAGGGCAATGACAAAAAGAAAGCACTGCCTCAAACCACCAGGCCTTCACCCATACTAAGTGCACCAAAAGAGACTGAGAGACTGTTAACCACTCGCCTTCGAGTGCAGAATGACAAGCACAATTATGGCTTTCGCTGTAGAGTGCAATGAGCATCCTCTAGCAGGCAGCTCTGTATTCTGTAAAATTCGTTGTTTGGCCCTCATTAAGCAATCTTAAGAAGTCCGTCTTTTCACACCACACTATCACAGACCTACACCTAAGAACTGACATCTGCAATGCCATTTGTCTTGTTAATCTTTTTTAGGCTCTGTGGGTGCAAAACAGGAAAAGGATGGTAGTTCGAAAAGAGAAGAAGGAGAGAGAGGGGGGGGGGGAGAGAGGGAGAGAAAGAGAGGGGGGGTGGAGGGAGAGAAAAAGAAAGACAGAGAGGAGCATATTTGCATGCGATAACTGTTTCAGGTTTTGTTGGTGTCATAAGGAAGACTAACAACTCATATACTGTACATGAAACCCGTTCATAATTAGCATGTTCCTGTTTAAAACAAAAATCACGCTATTTACTCTTCCTTTCACAACTGTGAAACCTACTGGTAGCCTCAAACCTTAATACTGCAATATGTTTTCTGCATGCATGATAAAATATCTACACAATCCCACATAACACTATCAAAGTTGCTATTTCGTTAAATACTGAAAGGTATGACTTATTATTAGTGTGTAAATTCTTAAACATTACAGACCTGCATGCTGTCCAGGCAGTCTTTAATGTTAATATATATGTCCATGACCCCCATTCCTCCCCACCCCACCCTGCCCCACCCCAGTCCCCCTCCTTGCTGCCCATTTGATTCACTGCCTAATTACCAGGAAGTGATCTTTAGTCACATATGGTTGCAAAATCTGGGCTCTCCTGCTGTGCTTAAAATACAAGCAAAATACGAGTCAGGTCAGGTCAGGTATTAATGTTTGAGGATTTTTTTGTTATTAATTTATATAAGTTCATTTCCATACATCCAGAGCCCCAGTGATACAATGGACGTTAAATAAAAGCAATCTGTCATCACAGTCAGCTTTGTAGTAACTGTTCTACAGTTAATAATCCAAAAGAATGTCCCACTATGCAAGACACCACAGACCTCGTCTAAACTATCTGACCTTTCTCATGAGATCTCGTTCTTCAACGAACGTGGAAGTTCAAGCATGTTAAACCCCAGCGCCAAATGAGCCAAAATTCCCACACTGACCACCAAATGTGTACTCAAATCCAAAATTTAAGTCATGATTTGCACTTCCATAAAAACTGAATTCTGCCTGGGTTTTCAGAAAGTTTATATAACATAGTTAATCAGGAAGGCCCATATCAGTGTTAAAGGCACATATAAAATTACATCATGTATGAATTAAAAATCAGGAAGAAGCACAAATTCATGGTGTACAGATCAGAAAGCCTTTTTTTCTTTCTGATACAATCCACATGTCAATCAAATTAAAGCCTCTTCCTTCAAAACTTGGAAGCAAAACAACAACAAAAATCATTTCCAATGGAACAATCTGGATCAATGTCTTCGTGAAGTCTGCACGAGCATGCAAGTGCCTGATGTAAGTCTCAATTCATGAGTTTGAGAGAGTAATAGACGCAATGCTGACTAGCCGGGGCACCTAACACAGATATCCGCCCATGCCTCTATGATGGCAGCTCCAGCCAGCAGTCAGGGCTTGAACTGCAACAGGTGCCCTGGACAAACGTGCTCAAACACCATCTTTTGTCACTCAAAAATCTTTTACCAAGCATGCTCAACTGACACCCACAGATTAAGAAAAAAAATGCTTTGCGTATTTTTTCTTCTGAAATTTTCCCACATATCAGACATCATTTTCAACTTCACTGTCTTAGAAACGTGAATACAGTATAAAGAAGTTTTTTAGAAACTTCATTGATGGTCAAATATGGCACTCGGATCCCAAGGTAAGCTTCATAAACTGTCAAACAGGACACTCTGATCCTACTTTGGGGCATTCGGAAACTGTTTTTGCTAAAATGCCCTCTGGTTGTCAAGAGAAGTTCAAGTCTTGCTGGTAAAATAACCCCTTCCGTCAGTTACACTTAATAAAAATTGAATCTCTCTCATTTAACTGTAAGAAACTGAAACCACTTCCCTCACACTGAAAAAAAAAGGGTCCATCATACTGAGAAAGACACAAGAAAATGTGTGCATGTACGAAACAGAACAATCTGAACACTGACAAAGTACTCCATCAAATTTCTGTTTCCACTATTACCACACCAACTACACTTTTGGGCCTGCTCTGGTGGAGAAGAAGATGTGAAATAGATGAAAAAAACAAATTTCTGAGCCTGAAAAAAAAAAAAAAAAAAAGAAAATAAGAAATTTGCAACAGTCATGACAAAATCCAACAGATGGGGGTTCATCAGTCTGCAGTATAAGTCGTGGCCAAGCAGGCCTGGCATCTGATCTCTGTGCAAGCTCCTAGGATGGCAGCTCCTCTTGCAGTCGTCGTATGCTCTCTGCCAGACGGCTGATCAGGGGAATGTACCGCTCCTCCTCCTCCATCACCACCATATTTCTCGCACGTCCTGATGATGAAAAAGGTGCCAAACATTTCTGTCACAGTTCAGAGTCATAGCACAATGAATGATTTCATTAATGAAAGTATGTGTCCCCTACAGCTGGCATTGCTGCCAGACTTAGGAACCAAAGTTACAAACCGTATTGGGGGAGAGAAGGTTAGGGGAAACAGAAATGCACTCCTTCTCAGGGCCATGACAATGATCATCAGTAGACAGAGAACCTTTCATTTTATTTTCCAATAAGAACGTACAGATCAACAACAAATGAACACAGCTTGTTCTCTTTCTTTTCGTTCCCACTGCCATTCCAGCTCTTTCTTCTGATTTTTGTCCCTTTTGTTGACGACTATGTTAAAGTTTTGCACAAAAACAATGTGTTAGTTCTGAATCTGTAAAAAAAAAAAATCCTGAAAAAAAGTAACATTTAGCAGCTGTGACTAATATCAAATAGTGAACATACATATGATAGGTAGTTACAGCTTAAAGTAAACTGACATGACCAGTAACAAAAAACAGCCAACAAATTCAATACTGTTTCTCCTGACAATGAAAACTAGCTCCTTATCACACTGGCTGACATGACAGAGGTTGGGGCAAACTTAAAGTACAGGTGATCTGAATCAGAAATGAATTGAGGAAACAAAACTATGATTATTCTTATGTGTTTGCACTGTTCATATTGATTTGTGTTGTGTTCACATTCTGTTTATTTCTTTTCTTTTTTGTGATAGGACGAAGGCATAAACATCAGCCTGATGTTTACAGTCACATGTTGAACCTAAACTTGTGTATACTGAATCGCACCATGTGACTGAGAGATCCCTTGAAATAAAACAGTGTGGTTAAAATCCATCCTGAGTGCAACAGAATAGATCACATTTCTTAATGAGCACTGTGTTTGTAAAGCACATTTCGAATACACCCAAACAAATGAATGTAAAAAACAAGTAAATAAAAAAAAGCTGGGTACCCATCTGGCAGGACACGATCTGATTGTGAAGTGACAGACTTATCTACGATCTTTGCTTCATGTACAGACTGCCTTTGCCAGAAAAAAAAAAAAATGGGACCAGCGTACATCCTTCTATGTGTGTTCAAAGCAGGTGCTGCCTGAAATTACGTCGTGTTTGTTTTTCATATCAAATGACTTGACAACCAGTATACATGGATGTGTAGTAATTTCCTTTTTGACATGAAAAAATTCAGATATATACATCTGTCACATGCATTTTCAATTCGGAAAAATGTCCAACAGTTATACTAAGATAATCATTCCTGCAAAACAAATATGAAATGTACCTTCTCATACCTGTCTCTGACAATGGATATGTGTTGGCCTCAAATCGTTGAAGCATGCTTTCCTTTTATCCACAGTGAAGGAAGGTTTCTCCATGGGAGGCTTAATACGTTTATTTTCTGAAAAAACAAAGAAATTAAAAGAAATAAGAAGCACTTGTGGAAAAAAAATAGTAACAGTCTGGACTATCGTTCACAAACTCTTTCATCACCATCAGAAATGGAACTTTGTTCTTTTTCTTTGAAAGGCTTAGATTTGAATCTATTGAACACCTGCAATTGGGTCCATGAACACAGCAATCATCATATGAAGTGGTTAGGAGGTAATTCAATATGGAGACACTTGCAAGGGGCTTTGAACATTGTTGATGCCCAATTCAGATATGATTATTCCTTGTTTGCGTTGTCTTCTTCTATTTTTGCTTTTTTTTTCTTCTCTCTTTTTTTTTCTTCTTTCTTTTGTTTTGTTCTGCTGTCTCTGTTTTTTACATGACCTCCAAATGGCATGATCCAAGATGCCCATCGGGATCCCTCTCAAATCCAACCCAGTTTTGTACCCTTTGGTAACATCAGTTTCTTCATTTATTCTGGTCTCACACCCACACCCACATGCCTTAACTCACCAACTACACAGACATACTATAAACCTCCATTGCACCAGTACCAGCTCTCCGCCTGATGGGACACATACTCCACATCGATCAAGAAGGGAGGGGACGGATGGGGTTGGTGCCCTCCAGTTGACCTTGTCGATTGGCTCAGAACGTACAAGCTCACGGTCCATTCGATCACCCTTGAATTTTTCCCACGCACACTTCCCTGTTTGGTTGTCATACCATGTAGAATGGTTACTCACCATGCCTGGAAAGAAACCGAATGAACTAAAAAAAGGTTTTTAACTTGCACAACACGTACATTGTAACATCACTGTATGTCGCAGAAAGCCACAAGACTTTTTTTCCATGAATTCTGTGGCGGGGGCTTTATAAGTGAATAAATAAACAAGCATGACAACTTTCGCGGATACAATGTAACAATGAAAGTGCTAAAGATGCAAACATGCATCGCCTGCAATACTGGTTTACCCCAGCACCGTAAACATACCGTGTGGCACTAGGTCGACAGACAAAAAAAACCACAAAACAATTGCACTGAAGGACGATTTTTGAAACAGTACAAAAGGGACCATAACAGAAAAAAAGGGAAATTTTAAGCAGAGAAAAAATACAAGTAGAGGGATCACAATTTATTGGCTGAAAGAACTTCATTCAAGATGGTCACTACCCTTCCCACCACCCAACCCAACCCCTCCACATTTGCTCTTTCCAGTTTTTGGTACCCAAAGCCATGAACATTACAGCTTACTGTTCAGTGTGTGGTCTCTGATCTCCCGAAAAAAAAGCCAATGAAAAACTCCTCCACTAATCATGAAAAGGGGGTCCCAAGACAATGAGGCTTTTAACTCAGGACAACATCAAAAGAGCCATTTGCAGCTTAAAAAATTGCGGATTAGATGCCTATTAATAAAAAAAAAAAAAATTACCCCAATCTAAGAACAACGTTACAGACTTATGAAACAAACACCACTTGCCTGATACACATGTGAAGATTTTTTTTTAAAGCAGTCATCATTTGAAGTCAAGTGGGGTGCTATGAAAATAATTGAGGTACAAGACAAACGAAAGCGCACTGTGACAAATGCTCTGCTGGGCATTAACTGTATCCACTCAGAGTTTAGTGGTCACACAAGATGTGCCATAAACCAATTGACTTTTTTACAACTGTGTTTTGTCCATTTTTACAAATTGATTTCAAATTTGATTAAAAAAAAATGCAGACATAAAAACAGTACACAAGGCACGAAAAAAAGCATAATATGTTTCAGGTTCCCAGGTTCTAGACAGAAATCCTTGGCATATTTTCAACAAAGGCCTACAGGCACCTAACTCTTCCGCTTAATAAGCATAAGTTCAGCGTGAAACCGTGTCAGAAGTCAGGACAGAATACCGTAAACAGTCTCGCTCTGGCGTACTCCAGCTAATGTGGCTGTACAAGTGATCAGATACCAAGTGTATGTATGTGACCAAAGCATGTATAGGTGGAGTGTATATGTACCGAAAAGAGTTTTGAAAAGGACAGGGATTTACCAGAAAGTACAATGTACAAAGAGAAAGCACCTCACCAGGGTCTCCAAAGGGCCCTAAAGTTTTTTTTTTGGGGGCCGGGCCACCGACCCAGTTGAAAAGAGGAATGATAATGGAGGAGCTTGCGCGAACAGCGAAACTAAAGCATGAATGTCCTGTCAAATGTAAGAAAGTTGGGAGAGGTACACATTTTCCAGCTTTGCTACAAACAAACTAATACACAAAAGGTAAAACTAAAAGGACCATAACAAATGGACTAAACTGAGGGAATCCCATCAAGCAATGGGATGAAGTTGTACATGTGCCACTAAAGGTATGTGTTTTGGGTCGAATGCCAAACCACATGGGTGAGTGGTTACAAACGGTTTCCTACTAACTGATCTTCCTTTTTTCTTCACAGGAAAGGCAACAACGTGACATAGCACACCAAAATGTATATAATGACTAAGACGGGAGTTCGTTTGATCGAAATTATTATGCCAATAAAGCGCTCCCGGCAGGAGACATAGGCATCGCCGCATCAGGCTTCGCCATCGAGCACTATGTTCTGGGCTGTTCTGGTCATTACAGTCCAGTTGGGCCATAGATGTTCAGCTCGGCCTCAGTGTCTCGAATCCCGCGTTGTGGAGGTCGGCCTCAAGCTTCCAGCTTTCCCATGCGGTTTCCATGCGCAGGGGCTTGGAAGGATAAGTGGGGGAGCGGGTTATGATGGGGGTGCTGTGTACGATCAGCTCCACTTCCTCTGTCAGTAGCTGCTTAGCCACATGGTTTTCCTGTACAACACACAGCTCCCACAGGTCTGAATTTCACGATTCGGCAGTCAACGGACATCGGATGGGGGAGAGTCGGCGCCTGCAGCAGCAGTGTTGTTGAAGGAATGTCTGATTATTTTGTTGCATCGTTGTGTCTGTCTGCCATGTCTGGCAGTCCTTAAGCCCGAATGACTTCCACATGGGGCTTTGACCGATAATGAGCACGACTTTAACGTTTGGGGGTTTTTTTAAAATGTCAATATCCCAAATCTCTTCCACAGGGAATAGAGTTACTGTATGAGCTGCTGCTATTGAAAAGAGATTAAGCATATTTCTTTCAAAATGGACTTTTGACGACCTTTATTTCAATTAAAAAAATCTTTTAACAACATTTTATCCAATTCGAAAACATCTGTGTTGACATCTTTATACCAAACAAAAAAATATTTTAAACCACATGTTATTACATATTCAGAAAAAGGACATGACTCTTGAGCAAATCCAGTGACCGTTCCGTGAAGTGAACAAAGGGCACGCTGTGCAAGCTCTGAAACATCCAGGAGTGATGAGTATGCCCTCTTGAAATGGTACATGGTAACTAATGGCACACACACACACCACACAGCACAAGACACAGACACCGCACACACACCACACACACACACACACACACACACACATTGGCATGACGTCAACTGCCCATCCAGCCCCAAGCTATAAAATGTAAAGACCTCTAGAACAAAAACAAGTCATGGGACATAGGCAAAACAAAAGAGAAAGAAAATGGTGATTGACATCACAAAAGAAAAGCATTAAAAATAACTTTTAAAAAAAAAGCAGAAATTGCCACATACAAGTCCCGAAGATGGGAAGAAAACAATTACACTAAAGCTTTATAGAATCGAATCCCCAGAACCTCATAAAGGGAGGCGGCAGATGACACGACCTGACAGTTTTAGAACAATTAGACAGACCTCAACTCAACAGTACTTATCAGGTGAGTGACACCAACACACAAAAGAAAAAAAAAAAAAAGGTAGAACATAACCTTACACTTACGGAATTCTTCATCATCAGTTGTGGCACTCATCTTTTGAACGACACCCCAATCATCGACGAGCCTCACAACACTAGCTGGGCAGGCGAGTTGGGCGTGGGCTCCGGAATGCTTCCGTGATGTCGGTGTGGCTCCTCGGAACAAGAAAACCCACAAGATTCCTTCACAACAGAGAGAGACGACACAGGACTCTGTAGCTGTTGTCTATGTCACGGGGATGAAAGACGATAACTATGGAGTCTTAGTTCTTCGAGGAATACAACAAAGCTGTCCCTTCTCATACGATATGTACTCTGTCACCAGGAAGCCAGGCAGATTGAGAAGCTGCGCACTGTTAAAAATTTGACCATCGCTGTCTCAGACGCATCCAACAAGCTATAACTGGACTGTGGGTTCACCACTCATCCAATCTGAGTCCATATCACATTCAAAGCAGCAACTCCGGGAGAACTGGCTGGACCAAAAGCCTATCGATAAATACACCCCCTTTCCCACCATGGCAAGACACACCAACCATAGGGGCACCATGGGGGATGGACGGGTAACAAGTTGGATTGTTCACAACACTGCTATCGTAGCTGCCTGCCAACGCACCCGTCACCCATAAATGTAACGTAACCTGTGGTGTAGAGGACAGGCACCCACAACTTCCGCGGGCGTCTATTGAAACACCCAGCGCCATAACGACAGCTGGTATAGCTGAGTCCTTAACTGTTTTTTCGCGGCATGGGCGGTCGCCGTCAGCGAATTAACGGTAAATCTAGCATGTTGATGGGAGGGGGCGCTTCGGGCTGGTGTCTATCTGCCACAGAACCCGCCGGCATGATAGTATGGATACAACCTGGAGATGGATCTCAAGCAGGGTGAGCTGAGGTAAGGGGCAATGGAGGGGGTTAACGAGCTCGAATAAGTGTCAAGGTTGGTCCAGTCTGGACCGTCATACAACAATTCATCCCCGAGGCGTCCAACGCCAACAAGGCCAGGGTTTGACGTGTAACAACGATGTGCACCACCTGGCCCGTTTCGGACGACTGGGAGCTCCGAGATCCGTGCATGCCAAGTGTCCTACATACATGAGGATTGCGGGGAACATTTGACAGCCTTACGACATCCAGATGGGGATGCATCAGCTGCACGACGAGGGAAAGCAGTTGGCACAATGCGGCAGGAAAACCCCGGGGAAACGGACACATGGGGGGCCGGCGCAGGGGGGGGCGCACCAATTCCAATTGGGAGACGTCTGAGTTAATGCCAAAGCCCAGAATGGGTAAAACAAAAGGATGAAAACAACAACAACAACCAACAACAACCAACACACAACTGTCGGCACAAAACTAAAAAATATAAAACAAGGCATCAGCACAAAGCGGCAGCGCCAGTACAGTAAGAACAGGTGCGGCGAGCAGCGTGGGTGAGGTCCTGGGGAACAGGTGTTGGAAACAACACGAATACAGTGACCAGCGCAAAGGCATGAGCTGGGGTCGCTACCAGGCTCCCGGCGGATCACAACAACAGAAGACCTGGCACCCACGGGACCACTTCCAAGTCAGTCAAGGCAGATCGAGTGTTGGGGAGGAGAGAAGCCGGAACCACGTTTGTGCAGATCTAGCAATGCACGAGGTTACCAAATCGTGTGAAGGAAGCGGAACGACCGCAATAACAGTCAAAACCAACCAAGGAAACAAACAAAAGAGAGACGAGAAAGACGGTTCAATACCACTAATCCCTGCAAAATCTCCGAAAACTAAAGAAACAGATCTTAAATACATTCAAATACGGACGCCATGGAGAAAGGATACAAATAGGACCAAAAGCGGAGGAAGTTGGTAAGGAGAATATACAGTAAGCAACCATCCCAAACACCGCTACTACACTACTCAAAAGCTGACCTAACAACTGTAGAAAAAAACCACGACACACAGGCAGCAAAACTTATTGGGGCCACGGTCCAAGTCAGGAGCCAACACAAAAGGGACACTGGCTGCTGGAATAAGCCTGGCTGAAAAGACACTGCCCTTAACATCTCGTAACAGTCAATACTCGGTTTGGTTCATGGTTTATCGGGGGTCAAACTGTGGCTGGGCAGAAAGGGGGGGTGAAGAATTTTACTAAAAAAAAACGGTGATTGACTAAATCAGGCCGAACTGCCTGTCCGAACGCGGACTGCACAGGGCAAAAGACACGACATCTAACGCTTAGGAGAGGGCCGAAACGGGCACGTCTAACGCTTAGGGCAATGCAAGACACCGGCGTGTCCAACTCTGACGCACAGCAAAGACGACATGGCTAACGCGGAGTGCCAGGCAAAGAACTGCAGTCGACACTCGGGAGGGCACAGGCCAAAGAACGGGCTTGCTACGCGGGACTACGCACAGCAGAAAAACGACATTCTATACCTCGTACTCACACACAGACCCAGCGTACCAACCACCTGCCTTTCGTGCACATTTGCGGAAGATTGCAACGCACACTACAGCCTCAACCTCCACTGGCTCTTGGGACAGGCAACCACGTGCAGCATCTCCCGAGCTCTGGCTGCGGCCATCATATTCTTCTCGGCTGCCTGCTCTTGCTTCCGGCGTCACCTCTCCGTGGGATCTCCGCTTTCCGTTGTTCTTCCTCTTAACCTGGACCCTCATCTTCTGGTGACCTTTGTTCTGTGCGCCATTTAAGAACACCTTTGTCCATGTGATTCTTGCAGTTCGGTCCTCTGCAGGTATGGGTGTCATTGTTTTGCACACAAAATAAACAGCAACGATGCGCATATCATGGGTTTCACCAAAAGACCGCAACGATGCATATATCATTGTTGCCCCAAAGACCGCAATGATGCTTTTAGCATTTGCACCACAAATACCAGCAACAAATGCCTGTCACATCATCTGCTCACCAAAGGCAAGTGACAATGTGTATAAATCATATTGTCCACAAAAGACAGCAACAACGCTTATTATCTTTTGCCCACAAAAGACAGCAACATGCTTATTATCGTTTGCCCCAATAAGACAGGCAAACATGCTTATTTATCAGTTGCTCCACAACAGACACCAACAAAACTTATTATCGGATTGCCTCACAACTACAAGCACCAATGCTTATATTCTCTTTGGAGACCAATAAAGAGTCAGCAACAACGCTTATTCTCAGTGCACCACAAAAGCAGCAACGAACGCTTATTATCATTTGCCCACCAAAAAGACAGCACAATTCTTATTATCATCTGCCAATAAGACATCAACACCGCGTTATTATCTTTTGCCACAAGACGACAGCAAACAACGCTTATTGTCAGTTGCCCCCACAATAGACAGCAACAACGCTTATGATCATTTGACCACAAAAGACCAGCAACAACCGCTTATGTCCGTTCGGTCATCACAAAAAACACAACAATGCTATCAATCATTGCCCCACAAGATACAGCAACAACCCTTATTATCATTTGCCCCACAAAGGATAGCAACAACGCTTATTGTCCTTGGGTCACAAAGACAGCACAATGCTATATTACATTTGCCCCACAACAAGATAGCAACACGCTTATTAGCATGGTGCCCACAAAGAATATCAAACAACGCTTATTATCGTTTGCCCACAAAAGGACAGCAACAACGCTTACGTTTCCCCACAAAAGACAGCCAACAACGTTTATTATTCGCATTTGCCACAAAAGACAGCACAACTGCGTTTTTTTTTTTTTTTTTTTTGCTGCCCCGAAAACCAACCGCTGCCCACCTCAGAGCAGTGCCCCCACGCAGCCCGAAAAAAAGCCTTCCGACACCCCGTCCCACCCCAGCCCCGTCGGGAAACCCCCAGCCACAGCCCCGGCACCGGCAATCAAAAGGGAGCCGTCAATGTCAAGTCGTCAAGAGGCAACCCACCGGAGCTCTACACTGACTGCGCCGAGTCACTTCAGGTGGTGGTTCAGTGGGCGCCTGTTCTGACTACCCTACGCAGGACACCACTACTAAGGCCCCCTACTGACGACAGAATTGCTCGCTTAGTCGCGGAGCCGGCGTGAGTGAGCTCTCCTCTCCGGAGGGCGCCACCACGCCAGTACCCAACGACAGAACCCCATGGACCCGGCACGATACCGGTGACCCAGAACGGAACCAATAACCAAGGCCCAGACATGAGATGGACATCGACATTGAGGTCACCATGAGAGCAGGAGCATGAAGGGCCCAACAGAATCTTGAGACTTTTTTTTTGTTATGCTAGATCGATTGATGTAAGGACAGATGCTTACGATGATGCTACGGACTTCCATTTCGGGTCTGAGCTACATGACAGTGGCTGTACTCTTATCAGCTTCCTTTCATAATATATACCGGCATCCGCAGGCCCGAAGATACAGACACCGGCAGTGTTGTCAGGAATTTGCGCCACCCACTCTCTCCACAAACGCTCCATTACAGGATGAAACTTGACTGAAGTGGTTCCCATTCTTCCAACGGACCGCAGCAAACATCAACCTGTGGTAGGAGCCGGTCGGAAAGCGGCAGAAAAACCCACATGACTTTCTGATGTATCGAACCCACGACCTCCCCATCCGGGACAGTGGATAACCCGCACCCACAATAACCACTTTGCACGGCGGCTGTCAGCAACAACGCTTATCTCATTATGCCCCAAAAGACAGCAACAACCTTATTATCATTAGGCCCACAAAAGACAGCAACGAACGCTTATTAATCGGTACGTTTACAAAGAACAGCAACAATGCTTACATCATCTGCCACAAATGACAGCAACAACGCATATCATCATCGCCCACACCAACGACAGCAACACGCTTATCATCATTTGCCCACAAAACAGCCCAACCTTAGCAGCATTTGCCACACAAAAACACAACATACCTTATCATCACTCCCGCAAAAGACACCAACACCGCTTCTCATCAACGCTCCAAAGACGCAACAACCTTATCATCATCTGCCCCACAAACAGCACCCAGCGCTTATGCACATCTGCCCACAAAAGACAGTCAACAATGCACGGGTTCCAACTTCAAACGAGTCCGCGACCCCGACACCTTAGCATCCGAATGTGACCATCCATAAAATGTGTATCCGTGTATCTCTTGTGAACGACTGAGATACTGTATACAATAAAGGCTCCTCACATGGAATCTACCAGATCGTGCCTATGCGCCCATTGCTTCATATACTCCTCTATGGACTTTAAATAAATGACTCCTTTTCTTGACCACAAACAAAAACAAATGGTGACTCGGGTTAAAAAAAGCTATTGCCTTCGTTCTTGGAAAACAGGCTTTACACTCAAGGGGAGAACAATGAAGTTAATCCAAAGACGCACTGAGCTTTAGAACACACGATCTGATGCATACACATTCAAATCAAAGCAAATAATGAATGGCCAAGAACAAATACATACCTGCAACAGAATAACACCACATATTAGCAATACGTATTGAAACTAAAGGTAGATGACAGCACCGTAGAATGCGGCGTTTGCCCAAATGCTTAGGACCGGAGAGTACCCCAGAACATCTGGCAATACCAAAAACAAAACCTAGCCAGTCCATAAGCAAACCAAACACTTTTATTTTCTGTTCTCCTTCAACATTTCGGCATTTATTTCCATTTTCAAAAGATTTGCATTCTTTCCCGACAATGAAATCTTGGAAAACAAAAAATACTGATGAACAACAAAATCATGAAAAAGCTTTACAAAAATCCTGTTTTGGCGCCTATGAATAAAATATACAAAAAAGATAAACACCAAAAAAAAATCCGGTGTTGCATCTGATTTAAACGTAATGGAATGTGGCCTCTGTAGCCCACCCAACCAGAACGGCCAATGAGGGCTGCCACCACACTGAAATAACTCACAAACGTATATTTCAAAAAAAGAAAAACTCAGTCACACAACTCTTTAAAACGTTCTCTTCAAAAAAAAAAAAAAAAACACCACCGACAATTCTGTTATAATCTTCCATCACAATAAACCTTCATACTCTGATTTAATCTCCACTCAAATTAAGATCATACAGGGACATCTCTGAACAAGGTCTCAGGTGATCTGCTGTAAAGGTATATATTTCCATTCTGCAGTCCCACCACATACTACAATATACAAACAATACCGATCACTGGATTTAACTTTTCTTGCAACTAATGGACAGGTAACATGGCCACTAATCATAACTCCCATCACACTAAAGAACGCTAAGCAACCAACAAGTAAAGTTCACTGGAATGATCAATACTGCACAAACCAAACGAACTAACTCCAACCAAACAATGCTGCGTGCCACACTAATAAGACGACACAAACATTTAACCGAAAAATCGCGAGCTTAAACTCATCCCAACTCCAATCAGTCTCAAAGGAAGTTCACCATACAGCGTTAAAAGCACACCGCACCAAACGCATCTTTCCAAACTCACCAATCTGTTTACTTCAACCGAATGCCACCGTAACCACTGGACAGTTTTGAACTTAAGTCAGCTATAACCAAAGCCCCACAATACCGTTGTAGCCAAACTCACCGACACCACCACACAAAAATGAAACAAAGTTAAAAAAAAAAAAAAAAAAAAAAAAAAAACCATCAAGAGTGCTGCACTGAAATTCCACAACAGTTTTTGCACACACAAAAAATTCCAAGAACGGTGTCAAGCTTTACACATATCATCAAAACCTCCCCCATAATGTCGAGGCAAATACAAACATGTTGTCACCTTCTTCCTTGCTTGTCTGAACCTCCTCCCGATGCACACGGACAATTTCCTGCAGCTTGCGGTTTGCCACACAACATTTCCATCATTCCAGACCTCGGCAAACCGCTTCTTACAACTCTCTTCCGACGCATCGCCGAGCACGGCACAATATCAACAATGCCATACATAGATGGATCTCCAACAACTATATGTACACCGTGCGTCCGGTTGTCTCTGTCCTGTCGGCATCAAGGTTTGTCAATGTTTGCACGTGTCCAGTACAAGTCTGTCTTCGGCCTAGGTTACACAGTCTCCTCTTTTCAATCCAATCTGTTGCCGAACTGGTTGGCGCCTCTCGCCAATACTGGCACGGGCGAAAGCATTAATTCTCGGCGCTTCATTCACAGTACTTGCTTTGAAAATTCACTCTTGCACAGTTGACATGGCATTACAATCGAGACAATGAGAATAGAGGCGAACAGGGTATGGGAAGGGGGGGAAGTAGGAGGAAGGGCAGAAGAGGATAAACAGAGGCTTGCGGAAGTGAGACAGAGAAGGGATAGACAGGAGACAAAAGACGGGGAAGGGTATATAGGGGTACTGGCAAAACGTGGCGATGTGAAGATGGGGGAAGGGAACAGAAAAGGTAGAAAAGAAGGGGGGAATGCGGGGGTGGGGTGGGGGCATTGTGAGTGGGATGGTGTACTGAAGGAGGGAAGTACATATAGACAAAGGAGATGAACTGGAGGGGTAGTGCAAGCAATCTAAACAAAGAAATTGAGGTGTGCAAAAGTAATTGAAAAAGGTAGAGGTGATCGAAGACAATGTCATTGTTGGTGAAGTGATAGAAAAAATATCTGTGAGTGAGAGGCAGCTAGGTGGGTAGCACACAGACAAAGACCGAGCAAGACCCAGAGGATCGAGAAACATACTAAACAAGAGAGATAGAGCTACAGCAATAGAGAGAAAGAGACTCAGATTGCAATAAGAGAAGAGAGCGAGAGCGAGGGACAAACAAAATGTACTAACTCTGGCATAATCGCACTTCAATGTATTCAGATCTACAAGTGGACCGTCTTCATTATCCCAGGGAAGGCAGCATGCAGGACAACACCTTGCTGCAGAAAATTTCGAAACGGGGTATAGACTTTGTACACCGTATGACTTCAGCACACACAAACCAGACCTCCCCCACACCCACACAAAAAACACACACACACCACCACGTTTCCACTCAGCGAAAAACGCATTTTAGCAACTATAGTACCCTCAACCATAATGAACTCAGCTGCACACTACTCACACACACACCCATACACACACACATATCCATGGAGAACCCTATGTGTTACACTGATACGTTACATGAATGGAACTCAACTGCACCCACATGCACACACCTGCATGCATCCAGGCACACGCCACACACACCCCCACACACACACACACAGACTTGCCCACACACACGGCTAGCACCATCACATTCTCTCTCTTCTTATGCTGACATAAAAAAACGAAAACAACAAAAAAATGATTGGAAGTAGAACAATAATTTATCGACAAGACCGCTTGCAGAAAACTGGGTCACAACCCCTCCCAGGAAATCAAAACAAGCTAGGGCCAAGTCTGCAATATAAGACGGCGATAGAGGTGGCAAACCACACATTCACATCTCCACACACACACACACACACATTGTGAACGCACACACACGGACAGACACACATAAGAACACCATACACACTTTATGGTATACAGGTCGCGCACCACACACACCACACACACCCACACACACACACACACACACACACACACACACACAAGCATACCCACACACATACATGCACACCTGTGCATACCCCAATCATCCCACACACATACGTGCACACATGATGCATACTCTCACTTTATCTCAACTAAAATGAAAAATAAAAAAACCTTTTTGTCATAAAGTACAATAAACTCGGGGGCTACACCGAGGGGGTATTATTACTACTAACTAGCCTACTGCTGCTAACTACACTAAGGGCTAACTACGTCTAACTACTACTACTAGTACTAAAGCGTACTACCAGCTGCTACTACGGTTCCTCCTCCTCCTCACACTTTACACCCCACACACAAAACAAACCACTATACCACACGCCACAAACACTTTTTCTTCGACCAAAAGTTCACAAGCCACGCTTTCACAACATGTGAAGAATTTTCAGCCGCAGGCCGCTCAAGTGAGAGAAAAACGCAACAACCCAAAAAAATCAAATACACTCACCTGATAGCCCTCCTGACAGAACAGATCCCAGGAGATTGTCTCCCTCTGTCCAGGTCAAGACAGAGATCCCATGTCTTATGTTTGGTTTCGATTTGTTTTGTTAATGTTTTGTATCTGTTGTGGTTGTTGTTTTTCCTCTTGGCTTGAAAAAGCCACGAGCCCAAAAAGTTGTGAAATATTCTGCAAGTGTGCATTGTGAGTTTTGTACTGTGTACTGCCCTTTTATAGAGGACTATAGGATTTGCTTTTAATTTTTCCTTATTTTTTTTTATTTTTTTTACTAATTTTAATGTCTCGCCTTCTAACCCTTCTCCATGGCAAATCAACTTCCTCGGTGCAGCCAATCGGCCTCTCTTTTGCACAACCACCCACAAGAGCCGCTGTGTTCGAACTTCATTGGTCAAACAGGTACAACCAACATCAACCTACCTAACACAGGCCCCCACCAGATGACCACCCTGCACTGCTGCGGGGTTCCTCTCAGTGGTGTACCAGGGGTTCCCGCCTGACACGCCCCACACAAACCATCATTACCATTCACCTCACAACGAAGGTGCGTTTGTTGACCAGCGTGTGACCAGGATGTTGATCGCAAGCAACAGTGTATGGCCACCAGCGTGTTGCGGGGACTATGTCGACCTCTCCTCGTTTCTGCATATCTTCCCCAACATTCTGTGACAGGGGGGTTCAAAAAATATTTATGACGTGCCACACATTTTTCAAAGAGATACCAGTGTGTGTGTGTGTGGTTTGTGTGTGTGTGTTTGGTCATGTGTTTATGTGTTATTGTATGTGTGTGTTTGTGGGTTTTGTCGTGTGTGTGTATGTGTGTGTGTGTGTTGTTGTTTAACGACTCAATATGTCAAAATTCTGGAGCAAGGACTAAGAGAGGACCAGAAAAAAATCTGACGAGAACACACCGTTTCTAACAAATTAAAATACTCAATAACCCGACATACAATTCATACACAGACATAAAAATCATAGATTCATAGCCAAACAGATGAAAACAACCTGAACCCATGCAGAGTCTTGAATCAGCGCCTCACAATGTCAGTACAGGTGGGCGTTGTAATGCGAACAACAGGCAACACAGCACACACATGTCCCCATACCTACTCACCCAGCAGAATGTTGAAGCCCAGCCAATCACAACAGCCATAGAAAGTTCTCGAAACAGTCAACCGTGACCTCCATTGATCCTCTCTTTCTCAATGGTTGATTGGAAGAATTTTTAACAGCTAGTAAAAACACGGGACTCCAATAATTACGATGAACAGATTTATCCCGAAGCTATGGATAAACCCCAGCCGTAGCCATCTCTGAAGAACCAACCGTATTTTTTTTTTTATCAGATGTAACAAATCATAACGACTATATCTTTCAAAGAACCTTCTATCATGTAACAACTCCGAACTGGCGACAAGTTAGTTTCATCAAGGCGTAAAAAGAACTTGTATCAAGGTTTTTTTTTGGGGTTAGAAATTAAATTATCGAGGTTAAAAAGAAACTTTTACTGAAAAATACAGGTAACGGAAGAAGTGATGACATTACCAAAGATGCAAATACAGCTTGCAACACCCGGCAACTGAGACAATGACCAGAGAGAGAGAGAGAAGCGAGAGATAGAGAGAGAGAGATAGAGAGAGAGGTATCACACAAAAAATTTTATGGCCGAAATAACCTGGAACCTCTGGGACCTTTCATACACAACCGGTGAGGTCAACCTGCTCCCCTACACACTGTGGCATGGTTCGTTGTTGTGGTTGTTGTTCCATGGAATCATAAGACTTGGGGCTCTGTCACTCTTTAGTGCCGTTTACAACTGTCATCCACCCACCCCCCAGCATCTGTCACTCTCGACACCAGCTGATGCAGGCCGATCAACACACTGCCCATCGCCGCTACGTCGCGCCCACCCCCCCCCCCCCATCCCCACCCCCCGGGCCTTGTGTGTCCCATAGCACCATCCCCCTCCTCACCTCCTCCCCCTGGACCACTGCCTCCCACCTTCTAGTCATCTCCCAATCATCATATCTCACAGCTCAATGCTTTTCATTCCAGCAAACTTGCTGAATTTCAGTAACCATGGGAGGCATGGGACACACACGAACACACCACCAAAACATAACACACACCACATCGAGTGCCGACGCACAACACCCTTCACCGAAGACATGTGAACTCACCTCCACCCGTACTACACACACATACACCAAAACAGACACACAACCCACACACACCAAGAGACATACACAGATCCACACACACACACACACACACCCACCTCAACACGTTGAAGGTCTGGCAGCTGAATCTTAATCAGTCTACCTACAGAGTCTGTAAAAGGTTTTCCAGTCCACAAACACACACACACCCCTTCTTGTCCGGGCAGAGGAACACTTAGTAAAACAGGGCAATACCTCTGAGTGCCTACCGTCGCAGAGGAAGACCAGAGAAAGTATGGAGACGGTGCATTCTGATTTAAACAGCGCCCTGCAGCCTAAAGCTGCCAAGCTCACGACACATGCTAACCTCCGCCAAGCTTGCTTCCGCGAACAGAGCCTCAATGTATCTAGCTTCGTCGGCTGATAGTGTGTTGGAAATAGGGTGCTGTGTTTCTCATTAAACAAAAATTCGCCAGATGCAGTGACTGGTGTCGATTGAATGCCACTCAGGAATTATATGGGGTACATATGACTGAACAGAATATCACCCAAACTGATGGTTTTGTTTTTTTCCCCCAAGCATAAAGGATTATGAGTCACCATACACACAAGTATACACGCAAAACCATGAACATTTCTTCTGCGTTTTTTGTTTTATAGTGTTCAGACAGAAAGAGAGAGAGAGAGAGAGCGAGAGGGGGGGAGGGAGGACAGTGAGAGAGAGCAGGAGAAAAAATTATGAGTATCAATAAATATACTCAAAGATTGTCACATTTCTTGCGCATTTATCCGACAGGGTGCTGTTGGTAGAATGCTAGCATATGCACACAATAGTGACATACGACTAGCATCTTTTGCGATATCAATGTTGGCCTCATCATACGATTTGCACCTTGTTTATCAAGATAATAGAGTCAGTTCCCTAGATGTTGGTACCTACAACCCTCACCTTCTCTGTATTGCATAAGTTATTGTAAGGGTATTTGCATAGTAATGGATATATATCTAACACCATTTATTGCAAAAATTGTGTGGTCCATCTCTTAAATCTGCATTAGCTTCTTCAGTTTTTTATACTTATTTAAATTTATTGAGAAGAAAACTTAGTTTTGTGGACGTTATTTTTTGTTGCCGTTGAATATGTACGAGTTGCAACAGATCATTATAACAAGTTAAATACTCATCACTATAATAACCCTATCATGGCCAGGCAAAGCCAAGGAGTCCGTGATCCTAAAATTCCTCTGCCTTTGACATGTCTCGGTTCATTGACTATAAGGACTAATGCCAAAACACCGCGTACATGTCTGCACTTCCAAAATATAGGATCAATGCTTCTTTAATCAGCTCTGCAGAAAGTGCCACTTATCACTAAAGTTACACGCCCACATAGTTCCGACAACATTGGACCCCAACATCATGCATATGGTTTAGCGGAACCCACGTAGGAGCTTGACGAAGCACTAATTTTGGTGGTGAGGGTTAAAAGCAGTCTGTCCCAGGAGAGATCTGGGCCTAGCTCCTGTCCCACCAGGAAACATTGTAGTTCTCATTGTT